>PVHY01007682.1:0-65841 GCA_004024945.1 Uropsilus gracilis | reverse complement strand
GGCTCTCATTGCCCGGGGTACCACAGACTCAAGCAATCCCCAGCCTCAGCTTCCCAGGTAGCTGGGATTACAGGCGCGTACCACCACGCCCAGCTATTTTTTTTGGAAGTAAGGCCCCAGGAGGGACTCAAACTGCGATCCCTAGCCCCGGCCGCTTCATAGACTGAAGCTTACAGGCACGAGCCACCGTGCCCGGCCTTAGTATTATGTTGAGTTTTATCAGAATATTGCATTTCATCTGCAGAATTTTATAGGGAACTCCCTTAATAAATTTCTACCATAAACTCTAAGAATTAAGCCATCCTTGAATATCAATTACATTATGCTAACAGCTGCTGCCCAACATAATCCCTTTTCTGGTCTGGTCCTTCACATACCTTTTCCAATGAACCTTTAAATTACCTAAGCAGAAATATCTAAAATTTTATTTTAATTTTATCATAAGAAAAAAAAAATCTCAAGGCATTCACCTCTATTTTCATTTTACAGAAAATTTCCAGTAGTTTCCCTCCTCTCTTCAACTGCATTTTCTATCTAGTATTTTCTCATTCCTCTCCTCGAAGATCTATGATTGAATGCTCATATCACCTTAATTTCCAACATGGATAAAACATGTCTCCTATAAAATTAGACTTTTGGCAGTGATCATGATACAGTATATATCTATGTGGAAGTATAATGCTGTCAACCTGCAACATGTTATAAATCAATGTTCCTGTAATAAAAAAATAAAGAAATAAAGCATATCTGTTAAATTCCTTCTTCTTGGTTCTCAAAGCTACGATGTTCACTAATTTCTATTCTTATCATGAATAAACAAGTCCTTCTCTAGCTGAGTTGTCGCCTCGAAGTACATACTGATGGCTTACCATTGCAGTAACAGAAAATAAAGTGGAGGTAGAAACAGGGTGGGAATGTGGTAGGCAGGGAGAGTATAGGTTAGGAGCATATCTTGCAAGATATAGAGTAAGGTATAGGTTGGGAGCATGTTTTCAGGGTCTGGAATTCTTTTAAATTCATTAAGTAATGAAGACTCATGGAAGGTTGTTCCCAAAGTAAGTGACTTGACTACAGTTAATCAGAAAAGTCACCTGTGGTGATTAAAACCATTGAGAAGCAGGTATATGGGGGAAAGTCATCTTTTGGAAGGCTAGGTAAAGTTTACAAAGGCCAGAACCAAGGTAACAGTCACAGAGGGAATGAAAGGAAGTACCAAGAGTTAAAACTTCCCGAAAGTTTCATTTAAAACAAAACAAAACAAAACAAAAAAAAATTGTTGCTGAGTAATTTGAACAACTACTCACTAGTAGGAAGATCCTATTTTTATATAACAACTCTTCCAAGGAATTCTTTTCACAAAATTAAAGTGACAGATTAATACATTATGGTCAAATAAATTCTTCAAGATTTGCTTACTAAAACAAAAAAGAAGACAGGCTTTGATTTTCTATTATTCTTAAAGTCATATTTAACCATTAGAGCATCAGAAAAAGATATGAAAATAACTTTCTAAATGGAACTACCAAATAATTCTTTAACACCAGGACTTCACACTAATGAAAACTTCATTTATAGCTTAAGTAAAACTTGAAAGAAACTCTCCACCCTGTAAAATAATTTCTAACCTGTTAGTTCAAAAATAGATGTGATTTTTTTTTAAAGACAATAAACATTCACAAAAGTATTTTAGAGTTTACCAGTGCCATACAGCAATGACCTACTTACTGCTCCTGATCAAAAACAATTTAGAAAGTTGAGGGGACAGTATGAGTAATTTTCTTTTATCCAACAACACTGAGTATTTGCAGTGTATCAGACTAATGCTGGACTGGCTAGTGGGAACACGTAAATACAAAAGAAAAGTCTCTGCCTTCAAAAAGTCTTGGAGGGAGGGTGGAAAGGTCTAAAGGAGACATATGAACATCAAATATTGTATTTATAATTCTTGAGGAAAAAAATTATTCTTGGGCACAGTTCAACATTTGTTACCCAGGCGTATTTAAATCTTTACAAAGAAAGCAAAACACAGTATGCAAATTCCCAATGGAACTGCTTTCCATGAGTTAGCTTGGTGTTGCTGATATAACTGTCAAGGGGATCTACTGATTTCCTCCCTAAAGTGGTAGGAACTAATTTTAATTAAAAAAAAAAAAAAAAGGCTAGATCCATGATCTAAAATCAGTTCCATGCCTCATCTGCTTTGTAACTTGGGCCAAGTCAATTTCCTTCTGCCTTACTTCCTCCATTTGTCTTAATATCTGCCACTTACCTACGCTAGGAAGATGTCAGAATAAGAAGCTAACACGTGCATGTGTTGTATAAACAACTTGGATGAAAAGTTTTATATAAATCCAAAGTTCAATACTAGATTCATTAATTGAAAAAATTTCATTCTACAGTAGAAGACAAAAATGTGTTTTTCCTCAGGATCTGTAACTAAAGTTATACTTTTTCATTAACTCACCTAACAAATATTTATTAAGCACTTACAACGTGCCAGGGACAATTCTAAGCGCCAGGGATATGAGAGCAAAAATAGATAAGTCTTCATAGGCAAAGGAATTGCCTATGAAGGTGTGATTCAAGGAGCTGAAGTTTGGTGAGCTGAGCAAAGGGCACAGAGAACAGCAAGCAGAAAGGGCCTGAACTGAGTGTATGCCTGGAGCAGTAGAGAACAGCAAGGAAGTTTGTGGGTCTGAAATGGGCGAGGGGTTGTAAATAAAATCAGAGCACGGAAGAAAAATAGCAGATTTCCTAAGCTACTGCCAAGGTTTTGACTTTTACTTTCATGATTTAGGGAGTCTGTGGAGTTTTAAGCAGAGATGTGATTGTTTTAAAGGAAGTTTGACGACCGACTAACTGTAAAAATAAGGTGTCTGTAGATAGTTAAATCTAGACCACAAGTGTGTTTTGAGAGTTTAAAATAAAAGGAGCATTTGAAAAACCACAGAATGGATATTCGAAATCTCTAGTTGTCCAAAGGCTGCCTACAACAGGAACCAGCTGTGGCAGTTGAACTCACCTACTGTCTACCACATCTGCCTAGCTGGCCACCAGCCTTGTCTCGGAAATGACTTAACTCTCCAACAAAATCATTTCACAGGTTTGATGCCTTTGGAACCCCCTTCCATTCTGACCGACTGTTAACTCTTCATTTTAGCTGGCAAAGCAGGTGGAACCCGGAGTGTCACCCCATCTTAAAGACGTGGAAACATCTTAAAGACGTGGAAACAGTCCATTGAGCTGATCTCCGGAGCGCCGGTTTCACTGACTCCAGACTCCTGGCACGAAGTTCAAGGCGCCGACATCCCACCTCGAATCCCAACCTTCACTGGCAAGCCCATCGCTCGCGGGCTACAGAAGGGCTCCACCCCAGAAGGCAAATCAGTGAGCCCCACTACATCTACCCCACCCTCTGGCTGTCGCTGGGTCCGACCGCAGGCCTGGTGCGCCCAGATTTAGATTGGGGATGGGGGGTTGGGAGAAGGCGGGTCCCAGAGGAAACTCCTGGCCGCGCCTTCCAGAGCCACGCGCTCCGGCCAGGGACTCAGCAGCCTCAGCCCGGGGGGAGGACGGCGAAGTCAGCGCGGCAACGCCCAAGGCTGTCTCGGGGAGCGCAAGCCAGGGGCCTGGAGCGGGCCGGGGGCGCGCGCCGGGGGGAGGGGGCGCGCGAAGGGAGCGGCCGTCAGGGGGTTCTAGCCTTTTTAGAAATATTCCGCTACCCCTTAAGCAATGACTCCCCCCCCACCGCAGCCCCGGAGCCACGCTCGCGCCCACCGATCTACTCACAATTCCTTAATCAGCACCATCTTCCCGGAACCCCCTCACAGCTGCCGCCGCTAACACCGCCGCCGCTACCGCCACTCACGGCGCCTGCGCGGCACCGCCTCCCTGCCCCTTGAGCCGCCGGCGCGCTTGCGCGTCCACGCCCTTCCGCCGCGACGCGTCGCGTCAGCACGCGAGACGGCCTCGCGCCGCCCCGGCCCGGAGCCCCACCCGGGCCGCTCAAGGCCCCACTGCGGCTGCGCACCTGCTCCCGGCGCATGCGGCTTCCACTGCGGCGGCGCGAGTGTGGCGTGCGTCGCTCGCTCGTCTCGGATCCGTGGCTCCTCCCTCCACCCGAGTTCCCTCCGCTTTCTGGTGAGTGTTTCCATTGGTTCCCTGGAAGTCGTTTTCTGGTGACCGGGACTAAACTTTGTCCCGCTACTTCGAGAGAAGGTCCATTTGGCCCACACCTCCCTTCTAAAGTCCGTGTTAACGACGGCTTCTGGAAGCCGGCGACACCAGGTTCTGTTATTGCCGCCGGCCCTGTCAGATTTCTTAGGAAGATGTTTGTTCTTCTGATTCATGCCTCACGTGTAAGGTCCAGAACACCGGATTCACGAGTGTGGCCGTCTGACCATTACTCACCTTGCTAGTGCCAACAGCTGTAGCCCACACAAGTTCCCAGCGCCTGAAGGCACCCCTGCCCTAGAATCCAGAATGCCACGGTCGCTCCAGACTGCACAGGGACGGGCACCTAACGTGCGTGAGCAGATCCCCTTGGAGAAAGAGACCCACGAAAAGGACTTGTTCTGGAGAGAAGTTAGTCGCAGTGAATGCCGCCTCTAATCTGAGCCTGGCTCCAGCTTGAAAGCCAAAAGGTAGCCCAGGAATGAACTCCCTCCCACCACAGAATAATCCTCCCATTATTCTGTGCCCTGTGCAACTGTAAGCGCAAAGAATACAGCTGGAAACAAAATAGCCATAGTTCCTGTTCTCCGGTGCAAACGTGAGAATTTGGCACCGTGGCAAGTGCTGTGCTGTAAATAAAATAAAAAGTAGGAAGAAGCAGAGTAGTCAAGGAAGAACTGTGAGGCCCAGTTTGAGGGGAATGTTATAAACGGCCCAACCTGTGAATAAGTGGGAAGGACATTCCAGTTAAAGTAAAACATAGCCTAAGGCTACAATAAGCTCAGAGTATTTGAGCAACAGGTAGAAGACAGGTGCAGTTAGAACGTCTTAAATGAGGAGAAAGAATGGGGTGAAATTAAATAGATCTCTGGGTGACAGTAGTGTTCGAGTTGTAAGAAGCACGGGAAGCTATTGAAAGGTAATTAAGACAGCAAAAATATAAAAAACGCTGCGCTGTGAATCCATATGGTATATCTGGTACTGTAATGCAAGCAGTTGGGGCGCCTCAAGAGAAAAGTAGTAGAATGAAATCGTTGCCAAAAAGCTAGAAACTTCCTCATAACGCAGTCCTTGCTATCATTGAGTTTCTGAGTGAAGCACTGTACTGGTTACTGTTATATGGGAGTCAAGACAACACATGCTCTTAATGAATTCTTAAATCTGGCGCTACGTTGGAAACATTATTTCCCAAATTCTGTGGTAGGTAATAGAGATGCTTTATCACATTCCACTGTTATGACATTATGTATTTTAACATGGTTTAGAAAGTGGGGGAAAATGAAGTTCAGAGTCCTGTGTAAAAGTCACTCAACTTGTTCACAAAACCAGGTGCCAAATCCAGGTTTTAAAAACCTCAATCAGTACACTGATTTTTTTTTTTTTTTTCGAGACAGAAGTAAAAAATTGAGGTGTGCGCAAGGAACTTTTCCATTATGGAGACGATGGAGCTAGACCAAAATCTATATTTGGAGAGGAAAACTACAGACATGCCTACCGGGCCTCTTTTTCTTCTCATATTTCACTGATTTGACAGTCGTTAATGTAACTTTTAATTTTAATTTTGGGAGTACAACGTCACATATCCTTGTGTGCATGTTTCATACACCTTCCAACAAAACTACACTATCAAATGCCCTAGCATAGTCATTCCTCTGTGCTACTACCCCCAACCCCTCTCATAACCACTAGAGTTTTCAAAGAATATAAGTTAGTGTGTGTGCGAGAAAGTGTGTGTGTGTGTGTGTGTGTGTGTGTGTGTAAGTTAGTGAGAGAGAGACTGTGTGTGTTGCCTGTTTGTCTTGTCTTTGGGTTATTTCTGCAAGTGAGTGAAACCATCTGGTAACTGTCTTTCACATTCTGGCTTATTTCACTTAGCCTAATTACCTCAGATTGCATTCATTTTGACCCAAAGCACTATTTCATCTTTTTTAGTTGAGTAGTATTCTATTAAATATGTACACCACAATCTTTTTAAATTTTTTTATTTTGTAATTATTGTAGAATATTGGTCATGTTTACATGACTGTATTGTACCCCTTATTTTCCACCTTACCCCTTCCCTTCCCTCTTCTCTTCTCTGGTCACTCCAACTCCTCTCACTGCAAGCTGTTGGTCTGTTTGGCCCACGGGACTTTTTCTTTTCTTTTTTTTTTTTTTCAAATTATGTCCTTTTTACCCCCTGGGTGTGGACTTGCACTTCTGGACAGCAACAGATGAGGCTGTTTGGATCTCCAGGACTAGCTGAGGCAGATAGTCAGGCCGAGCACATCAAGAACTTGTAGGGCAGATGTGGTGTACTTCTCCAGGATCATTTCTGGTGTTTGTCACCTGTTGCTGGTTCTGTGCCTTCTGGGTTTGGGAATGCAACTCCCAGCCGATGTCGGTGAGGTCTTTGCTGCAGGGGCAGACATGCCCAGGTGATTGTGGTCTAGCTCTTTTCCTCTGTCTTGCTGGCAGTGTTGCCATGGGGCCACAGCCAATCATGGTGGCTTTCTTCCCCCATTGATTGATTGATAAAGGAAGGAGCCTCTTAAACCCTGTATGTTGTTGTGGACCTTGGGTTTAATTCCCTAGTGCCAGAGATGATGCAGGCAGGAATCTGTGACAGGTCAGCTTGGTCCCTGGTTTTTTTTTTTGAGACTAGGTTTCGCTATTATTGCCTGTGGAACCGCAGGCTCAGTTGCCCGGGGTACCACGGACTCAAGCGATCCCCATCCTCAGCTTCCCAGGTAGCTGGGATTACAGGCATGTGCCACCACGCCCAGCTATTTTTTGGGGACTAGGTCTCGCTGTGTTACCCGGAGCGGGACTCGAACCGCGATCCCTGGTCCCAGCCGCTTCATAGGCTGAAGCTTACAGGCACACACCACCGTGCCCAGCTTCGGTGGCTGGTTTCACTTTCCTGTCTCAGTGGTTCCCAACACCATGCTTGTCCCACCCAGGTTGTGAGTGTATACAGGGCTGTTACTACTTCCTCTCCTCTGGATTATAGCTGACTTGGAGAGACTGAACTTTATCTTCCTAGCGTGGTCTATTGAGGTTGGAGTAAACTGGAAGGGGGACCCCTTCCCCCCAACCCAAGCCCATACCCCCACAGAGGTGCTCAGCTCTCACCCTCTGCCCACATATACACCACAGTTTCTTTATTCTGTCGTCTGTTGTTGGACAATTAAGTTGGTTCTGTATCTTGGCTATTGTGAGTAATGCTGCTATGAACATAAGAGTGCATAAATCTTTTTGTATTAGTGTTTCTATATTCTTTAGGTAAATGCCTGGAAGTGGCATTGCTGGATCATAAGATATTTCAATCTTGTTTTTTTTGAGGAGTGGCCATACTATTTTCCATGGAGGCTACCAACAGTGAGTGTTTCCCTTATCTCTGTGTCTACACCATCATCTGTTTCCAGTGTTTCTGATATAGGTCATTCTCACAGAGGTGAAGTTATATTTCATTGTGGGTTTGGTTTGCACTTACTTTATGTTGAGCTTATTTCATGTGCTGGTGAACATTCTGTATGTTTTCTTTAGAGAAGTGACTAGGTCTTCAGCCTATCTTTGGGTTGGGTTGGTGGTGGTTTTGTTGTTGAGTTATCCAAATTCTTTATTTTATTTTGGGAATTAAACCCTTGTCAGATATGTGATGTGGGTTGCCAGGTTGTAGGTTGCCCTATGGTTTGATAGTGGTTTTTTCCCCATAGTCCAAAAGCTTTTAAGTTTAATATAATCCTGTTTATTTTTTCCTGTTGCCATTGGTGTTAGGTCTCCAAATGCATCTTTGTAGTCCAAGAGCATGTCCCCTTTGTTTTCATATATGTAGTTTTTTATTTCAGATTTTATTTCCAAATCTTAAATTCATTTTGATTTAATTTTTGTCTTGTTATTTAAATGGTGATGTTTCACATTTTTGCATGTCCAAGTTAGATAATGCCATTTGTTGTAGAGACCTTTTCAATTGTATGTTCATGGCACCTTTGTCAAAGATTAAGCATCCATCCACATTTGTATGGGTTTGCTTCTGAACTTTCTGTTGCATTGGTCTATGTTACTGTTTTTGTTCCAGCACCATACTGTCTTGATTACTATTGCTTTGTTATATTGCTTGAAGACAGGGAATAGGCTATCTCCACTTATCTGTACTCATAATTGCTTTGACTTGTCAAGGTTTTTTGGTAAAATTTACATTCAAATTTTATAATTATTCTGTTTCCTTTAAAAATGTCATTGGGAAATGTATTGCATTGAATTTGCAAATTGCTTTAGGTGATAGAACCTTTTAACAATGTTCCTTCTGATAATCTATAAACACAGACTATCTTTCCATTTCTTTATGTCTAATTTCTTTTAACAGTGTCTTATACTTTTCAGTGTATAGGTCCTTCACCTCCTTTAAGTTTACTGTCAGGGCCTGAACCCAAGATGGTGTGCTCTTGTTGAGAAATATTGACTGTCATTATCTCAGTGGCTACCTTAATCCTCAGCTGTCCATCAGAAATACTTTTCCTTTGGGAACCAGAATCAAAGAAGAGGTGGAGAGGTTTTGGAATAGGAACACTGGTTCTGAAAGTGGAGATTTATACCCCTCCCCTCCTTGGCCTCAGCACTGCTTGCAGACAGTGTGAACAGTAATGGCTGGTAGGCATGGATGCCTACCACCAGTGGCCCCACTGAGTCTCAGCTATAAAGACTAGCAGTGATTCTTCTTCCTCTCAGGCTACCCCAGGACATGTAGCTCCTGGTGCCCCCAGCGGGGCCAGCTGCAACAGTGTGACTTCAGCTGCAGGAAGTAGAATGCGATAGGTTTGGTACCTGAATGGTAGCGTGAACTGATCAGGTGCCTGCTATGAACTGATTGGTAAATAGTCGAATCAGGTGGAGGAATGGGAGAGAGGAGATAAAAGCAGGGCAGAAACCAGTGTGGGGACTTTACTCTTTGTCTGTACTGCATTACTGCACTTCTGTGCTCTCTTGAGACTTGCTTGTGAGTCTTTGGATCAGACATTTGCTGTTTGGATGCTCTCAGAAGCGTCTAGACCCCCAAGGAAAGAGAGGCAGAAAAGCTTCACAATCAGAGAACTTTGAGAGGCCAGGGTTGCTACCTGCCTCCAGCCTGCCTTCAGGCTGACAGGTGACATCACCTGATAGGAGCACCAAGCCTGGGGCTTGGTGTCTCAAGGAGCTGTTTGTTGCTGCTGTGGGTCAACAGCTTATAAGGAGCTTTATAATGCTAGTGATAGTACGACTGGCTAGTGCTGTCTAGCACTGTTGGTGGGTGGCTGGCACTCTGTATCCAGGTCACCTTTTGAGAGCTGTTGATGGTCCAGCATTGCTTTCTGGTGCTTCTGCCTCCGTTGTTGTCTGGTTCAGCATCTGAACTGTCCATCCCAACTGTCAGACTTGCTGCAGGCTGCTGCTGTGGGCTGTAGCTGTCTCAGTGACCCCACCTGTGAGCACATCCAGCTGCAGCTTGCTGGCTGCCAGAAGCTCCACACCCTCGCCCTTGTTGGCAGGTGAGGTAGCCAGGCACTCTTTGTTTTCCTTATTCGTTAAATAAACTCCATGTTGTTCCCTGAGCCTGAGTGGTCTTATAATTGCATGCACAGGTGAAGAAACCACTTTCCTTTTGCTGACTAGAGCCCCTATAGCCCTTCCTGAGTGCAAACCATCCTTTCTATCCCTGTATACAACCTATAATTGTAACTGTACTGCGAGTCTAGACATCTCTCTTTTTGGTTTGTCAGTCCTGATGACCCCTGGAAACTTTGAGTCTTATTTGTAATCTCTGAAGTCCCTGTGTTTGGAACCAAGCACACATTCAGGTTTGCACTTGCATTCCCTCTCATGTATCACACCTGGAATGAGATTCAACTGCTGAAGCTGAACCTGCAGAAAGACCTGAAAATTCCCCAGCTATTCCAGTTTGAAGTGATTGTCTTTGTTTCTCACTGTGTTCTTTGTAGGACTGGCAGCCATTTGAAGAGCTGAAGTTTCCAGCATCATCCTCCCATACACAATTTGGCTAGGAAGCCAGGAGGGATTGCCACTTTCTATATCCAGGACAAAGTTCCCCTGATTTGTTTAGACCCCTTTTTGTTTAGACCCCTTTGTGTTTGTAGATCCCCCTGGAGCTCAGAAACCATCGAATTGCTTATAGAGCCATAGTAGTAGAAAAGGTTCCTATTTTCCATTTCCAAAGGTGGAGTGACTGTCAGAGCTTCCTTTTCCTGCCCCCCAGCTTGATGTGTCCTTAACTGCTCTGCCTATTGGGTCTTAATTTGTGGTGAGGATCAGCTTTTGCTTTTTCCTGAGACAATGGCAATAATGCCTGCTCTGTCACCTGGGAACAAGGGTTTGGATGCCTCTGCCAAGGGGTTATTGGTTTAAAGGTTAGTTCTGTTTATTGATCAGAGCCCAGGGTCATTAGCACCCACACTTGACTGAAAGAAGAGGTTGGAGGTGGAGGGAGTTAGCCTGTCCCAGAGAAAGGGAGATGAGATGGTTGGCTCTTGGAGTAGGTGCTTTGTAGAGAAAGTAAGTGGCTTTTGATATAAGAAGGTGATCCAGAAAATGATCATCAAACTTATTAGAGGTTATTTTTTCCCTATAATTTCCAGAAAAATAGACATTTTAATATGTTTTATAATCCAAATTTATGTGACTCTTTCTAAAAGACTCATGTTGTCTTTGGAAAAAATGTTTATTCCCAGATGTTTCATTGTTATGTGTAATTGTAAATGGGATTTTTTTCTTGATTTCTTTTTAATTCATTTTTTGCATATAGAAGTGCAACAAGTTTTTGTGTATTGATTTTGCAAAATGCTGCTTCACTGTTTTATTTCTTGAGGTTTCTTAGTAGAGTCTTTGGATCTTCTGTGTTTTTTTATTATGTCAAGAGCAAATAGTGATATTACCACTTTTCCAGTTTGGATTTCTTTTGTCTTTTTCTTGCCTAATTGCTTTGATTAGGACTTCCGATACTATGTTGAACAGTAGTGATATTCAGTCACTCAAGAGAACCAGTGGTTGTCTTGTTCCTGATCTTAGGAGAAATTGTTTTTCACCGTTGAGTATGATGTTTGCTGAAAATATGACATTTCACTTTGATCTTTTGATCTTTAGGGCTTTTGTTGAAAATCTGATTGAAAATGTACGTGATCAAGGTACCTTTATATGTAACATGCTCTTTTCCCTAGCAGCCTTTGTTTATTTTTCTTTAGCATATCTCTTATAATTTAATAGTCATCAGGCACCTTGGTTATATTGTTTTACATTTAGAAATTTGGGTATTCTTTTGACATCCTGAACATTCTTGTTTATTACAGTCCTTAGGTTTGTGAAGTTCTCAGCTATTATTTCTTTGACTAGGTTCTCTCTCTTCACCTTCTGGAATACCCATTATCTTAATGTTTCCTCTTTTGATGGAGATTGGTGTTCTTGTAGGGTTCCTTGTTTTCCTAAGTCTTTATTCTCTTTCTTGAATTTAAGCTATTTGTACACTTGTGTCTTTAATTCCCAAAATTGTTTCCCTCTTCTGCTACTTAAGTCTATTTAGTGTGCTTTCCATGTTTGTACTCATTTCATTCAGAGTCTCCCCTTCCCTCCCTGCCTGTATTTAAGTAACCCGTCTCTTTAGTAAAGACCTACTGCTGTTACTGGATCTTTTCTAAGATCCTGAGTCTATTTTTCTATGTTTGATTGAACTTACTATACTTTGTTAAGTTTCCTTGTGATTGTTATTCTGAAATATTTTTCTGTTAGGTCCTCAAGTTCTGTGTCCTTTATTTAAGTTTCTGGGCTTTTTCTCATTCAGATTTTCCATTTGTGTTCAAATGCTCCTTGTTTCCTGGGCATGTATGGTACCTCATTCGATATTTCCAGTGGTGTGACTTTTTCTTCATTTAATTTGGTAGCTAATGTTGGAGGAGAAATGAGTCCAAGGACCTCGCCTTTATCTTCATGGGATAGGGAACCAGTTCCAGGCAGAGAGTTCCACATTCCTTCTTCTTCTTATGGGTTCAGGGCAAGCACTGATCACTGCTGCTCGGAGCTCAAGTTTTAGGGCCCCATCTGCTTCCTACTCTGATATTGCAGTAGGTCTTAGGTCCCTCTCTCCTACCAGCAGAAATGGGCCGTGGAAGTCTACCACCAGTATCGCTGACAACCAGATTCAGCGATCTGCAGCTGAGCCAAAGATCCCAGTGCCCATCCACATGTACATCTGTACTCTCCATTGGATCCCCTGCATAGGATCTGTACACCGTAGTAGCTGTGTCTGGCACCCAGCTTCTTCGGCAGCCTGGAATGGCCATCCCTGTTAATGATCAACCTCCAGTAAATACCTGTAGGTAAGTCCTGGTGAATTTTCCTATAGCAGTATATATTTTTATTTTATATATTTGTATTTTTCTAGTTGTACTTATGAGAAAGGATTATTGAAACCCCACTAATCTATGTTGTGAGTAGAATGTTCTTTACCTTCTTTGAAGTCCAGTAAGGTAATAATAATTGTCAAATTTGCACACAGTCATTTTATTGTGTAGTTTCTTCCTAAAATTATGCAGGCTGAAAATAAAAGTAGCTCTTAAAATGTTGTGGATATAGTTGTGGTTCACATGCTTTATCAATCATTAAGAAAAATGCTGCAGAGCATTTCTGTAACTTGGAACATGTGTCATTGTCTACATATGTTTGTCTACATAGACATGTTTACAGAATAAATGAAGAGACTGTGTGCTGGATGGGGCGTAACTCTGAACAGCATGTACTTCGTCTCCTTTTCCCATCCTAGGACTTAATACACTCCATTGGAAAAAAAAATATGAAGGTAGAGTAAGTCATGAGTTGAGGTATATTTATTGAGGGAAAGAAAGCATAATTCGAGATTAGCTAAATTGATAGCATGAAATCTGTGTAACTAACAAAATAATCCTGCATTACATATGCCAAATAGATTTTAAAAAGGCTGAATGAAGGAATATTGAAGAGAACTGGAGAGTTGGAAGGCTTTGAACCATCACCCCAAAATGAAAATAAAGGGCATGAAGGAAGACAGTTACATGAAAAAATGGATTGTGTGGTATTTTCTTGTTTTAAGTCTAAGTGTTTAGTCCTTGCAAATATGGGCATAAGATGGGATATATCTTGTTAGTTGTACTTGGATATAGAAAAGCTCCAACCTCTTTGTTAATGTCCCTTATTCCTTATTCCAAAATCCTCAACATAGGTAACCGTTGCACACAAGATGTATGACCAGGTTTAATTCTACATACTATAACTCTTGCAGCAAGAGTATTAGCAGGTTTTAATGGACAAACCAAAAGACTTCTAAACATGTATAATGTTTGTAATGCTTATATTTTGCATTAATTGAAAAATATAACTGACCAAGGAAATTTGAATGGGCCTTCAAATATTATAATTGATTGTGGCCTATTTTTCCCTTCCAAAACAGATATGCTTAGCCTGGGATCCAAGGACTTTTGTTGGGGGCCCCCAGGGAATTTATAAACCTCTGAAATTATGGGCATAATTTCATTTCTGTAAATTTTCCTTACTCTTTATTATGCTTTACTATTTTTATTTTCTCCCTATTCGAGTGTTATCTTGATTGAAGCTATGTCTGTGAAAGATGGAACTCTCTCAATATCTTGTCAAACCTTAGGATATAGTTCAGAATATTGTACCACTGTAGGAGAGACAAGTTGGACTTTGTAGTAGAAAGCCCTTGACGTGGATGCTGCTGCTACCACTTGCTTGCATTGAGTCAGTTAGTCTCAGACGAATTCCTCATCTATAAAAGAGAACTAATGTCTGCAACATAAGTTCATTGTGAGGAATGAAATACACGAAGTATATAAAAGACTTATTACTTGTACACCATATCATGTGTAATAGGTGTTCGGTGAATGAAAATCATTTAAAAGCTTACAGTTTTGGGAGAGCAAAACAATAATTTAATGTAAAAGCTTCTTCTCCCCCTTCTCATCTCTATTGGCTTTTATTGTTACTGGTCACTGATGATTTATTAATACTTGAATAAGAATGCATATATGAGTACCTGTATTCATAAAAGGTTACCTTTTACCTTTTAATCTGCAGTGTATAATAGAGATTTCTGCTTTTCTATGTTGTCATCAGCGTTTGGTATAGTCAGAATTTTTAAGTTTTGCTATTTTATTGGTTTTAAAATGTCATATTCATTTTGCATTTTCCTACAGATAAGAATATTTTTATGTTTGTTGCCTTTTCCCTAACTATATAATTTTAGGAATACAAATTTACTCCTCCATATGTGTACATGTTTTATGTTTTACTTACTCTCTACCAGAACTCCTTTCTTTCTCCCTTCTTGCTGTCCCCCATCCCTCTACTAGCTAGCATATACAGAGACTCTTGTTCTGTTATTACTATTACTCAGACTGTCCTTGGTCACTTGAGCCTTTATAAATCATCTTCTGAGTAATTTTCATGTGTTCCTAGAAGTCTTTTATAATTTTCTTGGTATCTGATTTGACAAGATATATTATGAAAAAGCTGATATTATGTGTCTTCAGCTGCCCATACTAGAATCTGCCTCTTTTTTAAAAAATTTATTTATATATAAATTTCACAACATTGTAATCCCAGGGATTTAACCCTTCCCCCCTCCCCTTCCCTCCTGCTCAAAGTTGTGCACTTCAGTTTGGTGCTTAGCTTGTTTTGACTTTTCCTCAAGTCTTTTGTTTATTTTTTTTCACTATATCCCATATATTAGTGAAACCATTTGGTTTCTATCTTTTTCTTTATGATTTGTTTCTGCTAATATGATTTCTTCTAAGTACACCCATGTTGTTATAAAATCGTCAAATTTGTCATTTTTAATTGATGAGTAATACTCCATTGTGTATATATACCACATTTTTTTCATCCAGTCATCTGTTTTGGGGCATTTAGGTCACTTCTATGACCTTGCAATTATAAATTGTGCTTCAGTAAACATCCAAGCACAGGTGTCCCTTTGTACCCATATTGAGGTCTCTTTTGGGTAGATTCCCAAGAGAGCAATTGCTGGGTCAAATGGTAGTTCCATTTTCATTAACTTAAGGGTCCTCCACACAGCTTTCCATAGTGGTTGAACTAGTTTACATTCCTACCAGCAGTGTAGTAGTGTTCCTTTCTCTCCACATCCTCGCCAGCAATTCTTGTTGCCTGTTCTTTGGATGTGGGCCATACTTACTGGTATAAGGTGATATCTCATTGTGGTTTTGATTTGCATTTCCCTTATATTACTAGTGACGTTGAGCAATTTTTTATGTGCCTATTGGCCATTTGTATTTCCTCTTTGGAGAAGTATCTTTTTAGTTCTTCTCCCCATTTTTTGATTTGGCTTCTTTTGCTTTTGTTTAGTTGTGTGAGTTCCTTGTGGATCTTCGTTATTAAATCCTTGTCACTCGTGTGGAGGGCAAAAATTCTTTCCCATTCAGTTAGGCATCTTTTAGTTTTTTCTGTTGTCTCTTTTGCTGTACAGAAGCTTTTTAGTTTGATGTAGTCCCATCTGTTTATGTTTCCCTTCACTTTTTTTTGCCATCTGTAGATGTTTCCAGAAAGAGATTTCTGAACTGTAATTCTTGGAGAGTTTTGACCAAGTTTTCCTCTATATATGCTATGGTTTCAGGTCTGACCTCTAAGTCTCATCCATTTTGAGCTGATTTTTGTACATGGAGTAAGGGAGTTGTCTTGGTCCATTTTTTTGCATGTCTTAGTCCAATTTTCCCAGCACCATTTATTGAACAGGCTATCTTTGTTCCAAGGTAAGTTTTTCACTCCTTTGTCAAAGATTAGTTGACTATGTATGTGTGGT
Source organism: Uropsilus gracilis (assembly GCA_004024945.1). Classification (NCBI taxonomy): domain Eukaryota; kingdom Metazoa; phylum Chordata; class Mammalia; order Eulipotyphla; family Talpidae; genus Uropsilus; species Uropsilus gracilis. The sequence continues at coordinate 49,832 of PVHY01007682.1, read as the reverse complement.
TTTATTTCAGGGCACTCAATTCTGTTCCATTGGTCTGACCATCTGTTTTTGTACCAGTACCATGCTGTTTTAATTATTATGGCTTTGTAGTATAGTTTGAAGTTTGGAATTGTAATGTCTCCATTTTCTTTTTTTCTGGTCAGGAGGCTTTTCAATACATGAGGTCTTTTGTTATTCCATATGAATTTCAGTAATTTTTGTTCTATCTCTTTAAAAAATGTCATTGGGATTTTTATTGGGATTGCATTGAATCTGTAGATTGCCTTTGGTAGGATGGTCATTTTAATAATATTAATTCTTCCAATCCATGAACAGGGAATGTCTTTCCATTTCCTATGTCTTCTTTTTTAGAGCGTTCTAAAATTTTCTTTGTATAATTCTTTCATGTTTTTTGTTAGGTTTATTCCCAAGTATTTAATTTTTTTTGGTGCGATGGTAAATAGGATGGTTTTTCTGATTTCTTCTTCTTCTGTTTGACTTTTTGCATATAGGAAGGCCACTGACTTCTGTGTGTTGGTTTTGTATCCAGCTACCTTACTGAACTGGTTTGTTATTTCAAATAATCTTTCTGTGGATTTTTTTTGGTTTTCTATTATAGAGAATCATGTCATCAGCATATAACGATAGCTTCAGTTCCTCTTTACCTATTTGTATCCCTTGTATGTCTTTCTCTTGCCTTATCACCCTAGCTAGAACTTCCAATAAAATGTTAAAGAGTAGTGGGGAGAGTGGGCATCCTTGCCTAGATCCAGATCTCAACTGGAATGCTTTTAGTTTTTCCACATTTAGGATGATATTTGCCATAGGTTTGTCATAGATGGCTTTTATTATGTTGAGGTAAGTTCCTTTAATCCCTAATTTTCCAAGGGCTTTTATCATGAATGGATGCTGGACTTTGTCAAATGATTTCTCTGCATCTATTGATATTACCATGCATTTTTTGTTTTTCTCTTTGTTCATGTGGTGTATTGTGTTAATTGATTTCTGAATGTTGAACCATCCTTGTGCCCCTGGGATAAATCCCACTTGGTCATGGTGAATGATGCTTTTAATGCATTCTTGGATTCGGTTTGCCAGGATTTTGTTTAAGATTTTTGCATCTGTGTTCATTAAGGAAATCAGTCTATAGTTTTCTTTCTTGGTGCTGTCCTCATTTGGTTTTGGTATGAGTGTGATGTTTGCTTCGTAGAATGTGTTTGGCAGTTTTCCTTCTTTCTCAATTTTTTGGAAAAGCTTTAGTAGCACATGCATTATTTCTTCTTTGAATGTCTGGTAGAATTCATTTGAAAAGCCATCAGGTCCGGGGCTCTTGTTTTTAGGTAGAGTTTTGATGACTGCTTCAATTTTGCTGCTTGTGATTGGTTTAAGTTCTCAATATCTTCTTTGTTTAATTTTGGGGAGTTTTGTCTTTCTAAGAATCTATCCATCTCATCCAGGTTGTTGTATTTATTTCCATATAGTTGTTCATAGTCATCTCTTATTATCCTTTGGATTTCTTTTGTGTATGTTGTAATTTCTCTTCTTTGATTTGTGATTTTGTTTATTAGGATTTTCTCTCTTCTTTCCTTTGTGAGTTTTGCTAGGGGCTTATCAATTTTATTTATTTTTTTCAAAGAACCAGCTTTTGGTTTCGTTAATCTTTTGGATAGTCTTTTTGGCTTCTAGATTATTTCTGCTTTTATTTTTGTTATTTTTTGTCTTCTGCTGGATTTTGGGTTTTCTGTTGCTTTTTTTCTAATTTTTCAAGTTGGTAAGTTAAGTTGTTTTTTGGTAATTTTCCTGGTTTTTGATATGAGCCTGTATTTCTATGAACCTTCCTCTTAGATATGCTTTTGCTGCATCCCAGACATTTTGGAATGCTGTGTCTTCTTTGTCATTTGTTTCAAAGTAAGTTTTAATTTCTTCAGTTACCCATTTTTCCTTTAGAAGCATGTTTTTCAGTCTCCCAAGTGTTAGGTGGTGTTCTTACTTCCTTTTCATTGTTGATTTCTAGTTTGATACGCTTACAGTCTGAAAAAAGGGTTGGTATTATTTTAATCTTTGTGTATTCATGTTTGCCTTGTGGCCTAGTATGAAGTCAATTTTAGAGAATGATCCATGTGCATTTGAGAAGAAGGTGTATTCTGTTCCTTGTGGGTGTAGCATCCTGTAGATGTCTATTTGGTCCATTTTGTCTAGGTCTTCTTTTAAGGCTTTTGTGTCCTTGTGTAGCTTTCTGTCCTTTGTTGAGAGTGGGGTGTTGAAGTCTCCTACTACATATGTATTTTCATCTATATTTGTTTTCATCTGTCTTAGTAGCTGTCTTATAAATCTTGGTTCTCCCTCATTTGGTGAGTATATGTTGCTAATTGTTAAGTCTTTTTGGTTGGTTGACCCTTGAGCCATTAGATAGTGGCCATCTTTATCCTTTGTTACTTTTTTTATTTTGAAATCTGCTTTGTCTGCTATAAGGATGGCTACTCCTGCCTTTTTTGGGGGGCCGTTTGCTTGTAGAATTGTTTTCCATCCTTTTACCTTCAATCTATGCTTGTCTTTTGGGATCAGATGTGTTTCTTGGAGGCAGCAGAATGTTGGGTTCTGTCTTTTAATCCATTCTGCAACTCTGTCTTTTGACTGATGAGTTTAGCCCATTGACATTTAGAGTAATTATTGATGTTTGAGGGTCTAACAGTGGCTTCCTGGTGGTCATTTGGGGTTCTGTTTTAGTTCTTTCTTTTTATTGTTCATTCTTTTTATTCTTCTGCAGGTTTCGATCTTAGGGCTTCTTTCAGGAGTTCTTGGAGAGGGGGTTTGGTGGTAGCAAATTTCTGTAGGCTTTGTTTGTCTGAGAAGGTTCTCATTTTTCCTTCATAAAGGAAGGACAGCTTTGCTGGGTAGAGTGTTCTTGGTTGGCACTTTTTGTCTTGGAGTGTTTTGAAGATATGACGCCGTTCTCTCCTTGCTTGGAGTGTCTCTTCTGAGAAATCTGAAGTCAGTCCGATCGGTTTTCCTTTGTAGGTTATCTGTTTCCTCTCTCTGGTTATTCTCATAATTTTTTCTTTATCTTTAGTTTTTATAAGTTTACTATGATGTGTCTTGCTGTGTTTCTTCTTTCATTAAAGTAGTTTGGTGTCTTTTTTGCTTCCTGTATGTCTATTTTCATTTCTTTCTTCAGGTTTGGGAAATTTTCCTCCATTATTTCATTGAAGAGCCTTTCAGACCCTATGTTTTTCTCTTCACTTTCTGGTATTCCAATTACTCTTATATTTGTTTTCTTTAGGGTATCTGACAGATCTCTGATTTTTCCTTCTGTTTTCTTACTCTGCTTTTCTCTCTCTCTTTTTTCATTTTCTCTACTTCTGTATCCTCTAGGGTGCTGATTCTTCTATTTCTTCTAATCTGCTTTCCTGGCTCTTCTCTGCATTTTTTGAGTTCTTCTATTTCTCAGTTTATGCATTGCATCTCCTGCAGTTTCTTATTTAGGGTTTCAGTTTCACTTTTCTGTATGTTAATGATATTGCTCATTTTGCTGCATTCTTTTTTATATTTTTCTACTACTCTTAATTTGTTGAAAGCTTCTACCCTTTTGCTTTCCCTTTTTTCCTTGGCCTCTTTAAGTGCTTTCATCATGTTGATTCTGAATTCTTTGTCTGACATATGGAGCATTTCTTCCATGCCATCCATGTTGGTTTCTTCAGATTGTTTATCCTTTGGTGGTGAGTTATTTTTCTTAGGGCTGCTTGAGTATTTATGTTCTTCCTCCTTCCTGTGTTTTCCTTTTGGGTCTGCTGTACGTATTGGGTGACTACTGCTCTAGTATTAGGCATGTTGAAGCCTATATAGGTGTGGTTAACTCTGCCTATGTGCTTTTGGTAGTGAGTGTCCTTGTTTTCTGATTTTGGGCTTTGGGGTGGAAGCTGTTGACCTTCAGGATGGCAGCCTGAGTGGCTGGAAGGCAGACAAACTCAGTCCATGCCTAACCTGAATGGCCAGGGTCCATTCAGTTGCAAATTGCAGTCCTACCTTTTCTCCCAGGACCATTTCCTTGGCAACTGGGAGCAGCCTCAGGGTGCAGTCTGGAAGGGAACCTCACCTGGCTTATGTGAACTCCTCCCTGGTGTGTGGCAGCTCCTCTCAGCAGAGTTGGAGTTCCCTGGGCCAGTGGCACTTAGTCAATGGGAGCCTCAGCCAAAGTACGCTGGGCTTTGGGGTAGAATCTGCCTTTTGATCAACTAGCCTTTGTAGCTTTTAGTGGAAAATAGTATTTTCAGAGAAAAATCTTATGCTAGATATGTTATGGTTTTTAGACCTTTTTGATCACAAACTAAAAACTTGTGTACATTTAATGTACATATTCTGAATATTAATCTTTTAGTCTTATATATGATTTGTAATTTCTCCTATTCTGGGCATTGCATTTTCACTGTTGATACTATCTTTTGATCTACAAAGCTTTATTTTTCAACAAGTCTAGCTTATTTTTTTTTGTCTGTGCCTTCGGTATCATGTCTAACATCATTGCTTATTTCAAGGTCATGAAGCTTTTAAATATATAGATAATGCAAAAGAATTTTGAAAGAAATTTAACTGAATTGGAAATAGCTGTTTCAGGTTTTTCCAACATTGGAGAAAAGCACCTTTGGGTGCTATTTGGGTAGATTCCTAACAGTGGAGTCACTGGTTCATACTGTAGATCTGTTTTAGTAATTCGAGGAACCGCCACACAACTTGACATAGTAGATGAACATTTGTATTCCCACTAGCAATGTAAGAGTGTTCCTTTTTCACCACATCTTGCCAGCATTTGTTACTGATTTTGTTTTGTTTTGCTTTTTAACAGGGGCTATTCTTGCTGGTATGAGATGCTATTGATTTGCATTGTCCTGATTTTTTTTTTTTTTTTTTTTTTTGAGACTAGGTCTCGCTATTTTTTGCCTGTGGAACCACAGGCTCTCGTTGCCCAGGGTACCACAGACTCAAGCAATCCTCAGCCTCAGCTTCCCAGGTAGCTGGGATTACAGGTGCACGCTACCACGCCCAGCTATTTTTTTGGAACTAGGTCTCACTATGGGCCCCAGGCAGGACTTGAACCGTGATCCCTAGCCCTGGCTTCTTCATAGGCTGAAGCTTACAGGCACGAGCCACCGTGCTGGCCTTTGTCCTGATTTTAAGTGATGTTGAGCATTTTTTCCTATTATTGTTGGCCATTTGCATTTCTTTTTTGGAGAAGTGTCTTGATAGTTCTTCTGCCCTTTTTTTGGTCTTATTTTAATAAGACCAAAAAATTGCTCAAAATTTTTTGCTTTGTTTTTGTTGAGTTGTGCAAGCTCTTTTTAGATCTCTGATATCCTTTATTAGTTGTGTGGAGTGTAAAAATTTTCTCCCAGTCGGTTTGGTATCTTTTCATTTTAATTGTCTCTTTTGCAGTACAGAACCTTTCTAGTTTGATATAGTTCCCAACTGTTTACCTTTTCCTTCATTTCCTTTGCTTTTGGGAATCCTCAGAGATGAATCATCAGAGATGAATCCTCAGAGATGTTTCTGAGATGTATGTCATAGAGTGTTGTTTATATTCTATTTATTTTATGATTCCAGGTCTTATGATCAAATCTTTCATCCATTTTGAGTTGATTTGTATGTTTGGTGTGAGGTAATAATCTAGTTTCATCCTTTTGCGTGTAGCGCCATTTTTCCTAACACCATTTCCTGTGTTCCAGTGCACATTATTTGCTCCTTTGTCATATATGCATGGTTTTATTTCTGGTTTTTTAATTAGTTCAATTTTTCTGTATCTGTTTTGTTCCAATATTGTGCTGTTTTAATTATTATGCATTGTAGTATAATTTGAAGCCTTGGAGGTGTAGTACCTACATTCTTCCTCTTTTTAGTCAGGAGAGCTTTGACTGCTCAAGGTTTTTTGTGATTCCATATGTATTTCAGTAATATTTACTCTGTTTCTTTGAAGAAAGCAACTGAGGTTTTTATTGGAATTGCATTAAATTTGTAAATTGCTTCTGGTAGGATGACTTTTTATAATGTTAATTTTTCCAATTTATGAGCAGGGGATGGCTATTTCTTTATGTTCTCTATTCCTTTTAATAATGTTTGTATTTTTCTATGTAAGGATAGTTCACTTCCTTTTCCTCAGGTATTTAATTTGTCTTGGTACAGTTGTAAGTGGGGTTGTTTTCATGGTTTCTTCTTCAGTCTGATTGTTTGCATAAATGATGGCTACTGATATTTCTGTGTTGATTTTGTAACCTTACTACTTTATTAAAATGGACTGTTGTTTTAATTAGCTTTTCTGTAGAGTTTTAAGGAATCTATATTCATATCATTTGCAAATAATGATAGTTTTACTTCTTTCTCTATTTGGACTTTTTATATATCTTCTCTCTAATTGCTGCAGCTAGGATTTCCAGTATTTTGTTAAAAAGCAGTGGTGAGAGTGGACATCTTTGTCTGGTTCCATATCTTTTTTTTAAATAGTTTATATATTTTGCATCTTTGTTTTCCCGGGGTTCACCTACCATCTCCCCTCCCTGACCACTCCCTCCCCCCTCACTCCTTCCCCCTCACTTGTGTTGTTTAGTTTGGTTGTTAGCTTGTTTGGACTTATCTTCCTGGCCTTTTGCTTGTTCTCCTATATCCCATATATTAGTGAAACGATTTGGGTTTTGTCTTTTTCTTTCTGACTTGTTTCTGCTAATATGATTTCTTCTAGGTACACCCATGTTACCATAAATTCATCAAATTTGTCATTTTTAATTGATGAGTAATATTCCATTGTGTATATGTACCACATCTTTTTCATCCATTCATCTGTCTTGGGACATTTGGGTTGTTTCCATGTCCTTGCAGTTATAAATAGTGTTGCAGTAAACATCTGAGTACAGGTGTCCCTTTGTACCCACATTGAGTTCTCCTTTGGGTAGATTCCAGAAGAGCAATTGCTGTTGGGAATAACTTTCCATTTTCATTAGTTTGAGGGTCCTCCACACAGCTTTCCATAGTGGCTGGACAAGTTTATATTCCCACCAGCAATGTAAGAGTGTTCCTTTCTGTTCACATCCATGCCAGCACTTGTTGTTGCCTGTTTTTTTTTTTGATGTGCACCATTTACTCGTGTACAGTGGTGTCTCATTGTGGTTTTGATTTGCATTTCTGTATTTTAAAGGGAAGACTTTAGTTTTTCACCATTAAGACTGATACTGGCTGTGGGTTTGTTGTAAATGACTTATTATGTTAAGATATATTCCTTCTAGCCCAAGAATTTCAAAGTCTTTACTATAAATAGATGTTGAACTTTATCAAATTCTTTTTCCAGCATCTATTGATACGATCATATGGTTTGATTTTGTTTGGTTTTGATGTGTTGGATTACATTAATTTTCTGATCTTGAACCATCCTGTGTTCTGGAATAAATCCCACTTAGTCGTGCTGTATTACCCTTTTGATGTGTTGTTGGAATTGGTTTGTAAGGGTTTTATTGAACATTTTTGGTTTACAGTTTCCATTTGAGTATTGTCTTTTTCTGTTTTATCTATTAGTATAATGTTGGCATTGTAAAATATATTTGTTAGTATTCCCTCTTTCTCAGTTTTTTCAAAGAGTTTTTGTAGGATGTTCATCTTTGAACATTTGGTAGAACCCATTTGTTCAACCATCCATCTGACCTTGGGTTTTTGTTTTGGGGCAGGGTTTTGACTAGTTTCAATTTCACTGCTGATTTTTTTTTAAACTGCTATTTTACTGCTATTCCTTTAGACACCTTTGGATGTTTGTATAGCTCTAAGAAACCTGCCCATCTCTTCTAGATTGCTGAACGTGTTTGCATGTAAATGTTCTTAGTAGTCTCTATTCTCTGAATTTTGCTGTGTATGCTATAATTTCTCCCCTTTCATTTATGATCCGATTTGAGTTTTTCTCCCATTTTTTCTTTGTGAGCCTGGCTAGAGGTTTGTCTTTTTTATTTTTTCAAAGAATTAGCTCTTGATATCACTGATCTTTTGGATTATCTTTTTAATTTCTATATTATTTGTTTCTGCTTGTATTTTATTCTACTGGTTTTGGGGATATTTGTTGTTCTTTTTCTGGTTCCTTGAGACGGGAGAGTAGGTGTGTTTTTGGGTTTCTTCTAGATTTTGATGTGGACCTGTATTGATAGATACTTTTTTTTATTATTACTTTTGCTGTGTTTCATACATTCTAGAAAGTTGTGTCCTTCTTAGATTTTTCTCAGTGTATTTTTTTTAATTTTGTTGATCTCATTAATCCGGTAGTATTATTTGGTGTATTCTTCAATCTCCATATATTCAAGGGGTCCCTTGCTGCCTTTACATAGTTTATTTCTAATTTGATACTTGTATGATCAGAAAAGATAGTTGATATGATTTCCATCTTCATATATTTGTTGGTTTGTCTTGTGGCCCAGTGTGTGGTCTATTTTGGAAGATGATCAGTGTGCACTTGAGAAAAATGTGTATGCATGATTTTTTCAGCACAGTGTCCTATAGATGTCTGTTAGGCCCATGTGGTCTAGATCTTCTTTTAGGGCTATTTGTCCTTGTTTATTTTTTTTGTCTTATTCTCTGTCTCAGTGAGAGTAGGGTGTTGAATTCTCATACTACATACGTATTTTCTCTACTGTCTGTTTTCAGAGATGATAGTAATTGTTTACTGTATTTTGGGGCGCCTTCATTTGGTGAATATATATTAAATCAGTTTTAGGTCTTTCTGGTCCCCTTGATCACTACATAGACTATCTTTGTGTCTTGTCACCTTTTTTAAAGTCTGTTTTATGTGATACAAGAGGGCTGCCCCTGCCTTCTGTGGGGGACCATTTGCTTGTAGATTTGTTTTCCAGCCCCCTCTTTTAAAATCTATGCTTATCTTTGGCACTTAGGTAAGTTTTCAGAGACAGCAGAAGGTTAGGTTCTGTTTTCTAATTCAGCATCTACTCTCTGCTTTTATTTGGAAGATTTTAGTCCATTTAAGTTTAGGATGATTACTGATACATGGGATTCTGTAATTGCCAATTTGTTCATTGTTTTGTGGTTCTGTTTATTACCTTATTCAGTTCATTACTCATTTGTTTTAGATTTTCTTTTTTCCCCCTGTTTTATTCATTTTTTAAAAAAATTAATTTTTACGTAGATAAATGGTTGCTGGGATACCTGCCCCCCCCCCATGGTCCATTCATTCACTCAGACTCCTCTCTTGTTTGTTGACTTATGTTCAGTCCATTGGTCTCTCTTCCTTTTCTATGGTTGTGTCTATTTGACAGGTGAGGGACTGTGCTCCTGGCGCACAGCATTCTGTGCATGAAGGATTGTAGTCCTCGCTTTGCATTGGGCAGCCTGTCCATGCTTGTTTGAGGTTTATCAATGTCTTCTCATTGCTGGCTGCCCATTCTAGTCTATTCTCCCTGTGTATCCATTGCCTCTTCACCCCATAGCTCTGCCTTCTGGCTTGGGGGGCCTTGCTCCTAGTCGTTTTCTGTAATGAGATTTCTGAGTGAGGATAGGCATCCACCAATGGCCTTTGTGGATCATCTCCACTCTCCCCCTTTGTAGATTTGTTGTGGAGCCAATTCCCCAACTCTGCGGGCTTCCTCTCCCACGGTATGGGGAGGGGCTCCTTGTTTTCTTGAGTGGCATATCCTGAAATGGGGTCTTGGTTCATTCATTCCTGATGAGTTTGTAGGTGCATTTCTGTGATAGGTCTTCACCATGGTTGTCTCTCAGTCCATCATGTTCTATGATGATACTTCTGCATCCTGCCCACTTGTATTGGCAGGATCCTTATCTGGTCCCTCATGTGTTCTATGTCGCTGTTTGCAATGTTTATGTTTTCTTATTCCTCCTGAGCACTAAGGACTAAGTGTAGTGTAACGGCAAGACCTTCGCACCCCCCAATCCTGAGTGATTCTTATCTTGCCCACACGCTGGTCTGGTCCTGGTCTCCCGGGTCAGCCCCTGAGGCCCTCTTACCAGCCAGCCTGATGGCGGTTGGTGCTCAGTGGGTGCGCAGTGGATGCAGCTGCTAGCCAGAGACTGGCAAGGTCAAGCTGGCTGGAGCGTTGTTTTAGATTTTCAGGCATCTTGTAATATGTCTTGGAGTGGGGGTTTAATAGTAACGAATTTCTTTCATTATTGTAATTTGCTACCTAGCTTCCTGTAGGTCTGTTTTCATTTCCTTTTTCACATTTGGAAAGATTCTCTCCAGTCATTTCCTTGAATAGTTTCTTGGTTCCTTTGTCTCTTCTTCTGGGATGCCTTTTATTTCCTTTTATTTTATTTCATTTCTTCATGGTGTCAGATCACTCTGGAAGTGTTTTTTCATTGTTTTCTTCATTTTGGTTCTTTTTATATCCTTGTCTTCATTTGTTCTTCCATTTCAACTCTTTCCTTGACCTTCCCCAGAATCCTTTTAACACCTCCATTGATCTTTTAACATCCATCCTGCTGCTCCTTTATTTTCTTATTAAGGATTTAATCTCTCTTCTGTTGTTATATTGTGCATATCATTTTCCTTTTCTTCATCTTTAAGCTTTTTAATTCTGGTGATTTTGAAATCTTCAGGCAGAAAAATCCTTCCATGTCAGTGTTGTTGAGTTCTGAGGCCTGATTTTTTTCCTTTGCCGTGGTGTTCCTAGGAGGGCTTGCTTGATATTTTGTGTTTTTCTTTCTCCTATTGTTTGCTCTTGGTTTGTTCTAGTTGTAGGGTCACGTGCCTGCATGCATGAGTTCTGGGTGCTCCTACCAAGAGCACCTGCTCTTGGTGGCTGCTGCTGTTGAGGGTCAGGGGCTTCATCCTGGGCATACATCTACAGATTGCTTCTCTGTGCCTTTTGTCCTTTCCCAAGCTGTGCCCCATGCCTCACTGGATTGACTGGAACTGGCAGAGTCCTGCTGGAGAGTGTAGGAACTCTGTTGATGTGACCAGGGCCAGTGACCACTCACTCTACAGGTTGTTACGTCTTTGTGTGTTCCTTGTCCCACCCTGGTGTGTGCCTCACCACTCACAGGGCTGGGGCTGCTGTAGACCTGCCAGGGGGCCGAGAACTCTTGTTTCAGTCAGTCTGACAGCTGCTCACCTTAGAGGTCCCAGGGTCTCTGTGTGTTCCTTGTCCCTCCCTGTGTGTGTGCCCTACCACTCAAAGAACCTGGCTGGTTTTCGTCTGCTTTCTCATTCTTCTATCTTGGGAACAGTTATTGAAGCCCTCAGCTTTGTACTGCATGCTAATGACACTAAGAGCCTTGACAGGCATTTGTGAAATAGAATTCATTCATATCATTCAATATTTTATTGAAGGAAATGTTTGTTGCTGTTAAGATGGATTTTGGAATTTTCTTCATTTCATATTTTATAGCAAAGTTAAGAAAATAATTGGTAGTATCACAAGATTCAGGTAGTACTTTACAAATAGTGGCAAATATTTAAAATAGCCTAAGAAGTTTTATTTTTTTATACAGAACTATGCTGGTTGAACAACCTCCATAATCTTGTGAATATTTAGTGAGGCTTCGTCTCTAGTTCAAATAAGGCTACCAGCACTATTGAACTCAGTAGTCCATGTAGTGTTTGTTGTGTGTAAGTATATTTTAAAAGCTGTTTGATGATCATCCTCTATATGCCTGTCGTCTTCCTTCCCCTCTGGAGCATTTTTGTTAATGCCAGCATATTATAATAGAAAGAAAGTGACGATGGAGTCAGGAAAACTCTGCCTGTGTCACTTATAGTACCTTTGTTCCATTCATACTATAGTAAATGCAAATTAAAGAAAGATTAAGTGGAAGATATTTTTTCTAAACATATAACTTATAGTAGCTACTATAGGAAGATTTTTTTTATTGTCTTAAACTCCATTTTTTAAGAGATATTTTAATGTCTCCCTCTTCCTCTAAGATTTTTTTTCAAGTTTTCCACTTATTTTTCTTTCTTTATATGTGGATATGATATTATCCATTTCACTGAATTTTTAATCTCATAATTGGGTTATTACCAAAGTATATATAACACTAATGTAGATGAGTATTTCTCTTCTTTTTTTCACATGTAACCACTCCTTGTAAAATGCTTTGGACATAGGAAGGAGCTAATAAGGGAATATCTTTGTGCTTGCCAGCCAATAAGTAAATATACCAATAAAGTTGAAAGCCCCATAGATTTGCTTTTGTCTCTTTTCCTATTGCATGCTTCCTCCCACAAAGATTCAACATCCTGAGTTTTTACAGATTGAAATATTAATGTGTTGTTTCAAAAATATAATCACTATCCAAAAGTGATTCTATTCTAAAAGTTTGAATATTTCATATTTTAAATTTGGGTCTTTAATGTACTCAGACTTAGTTTTTATGTTTGATTTGAGATGTAGGGATGTAGTGGGGTTTTTTTGTTTTTTTTTGTTTTGTTTTGTTTTGCCCAAATGGATAACAGATAATCTTAGCATCATTTATTGAAGTCTGGTTTCTGATTTTTGACATATATGCTAATTCTGATACATATAGAACTTTTTTGCAGTCTTCTGTACAGATGACATTTTTGTAAAGGTCTACTCTGGAAAAATCTGTTTTTACCATTAGATCTCTGGTCTATTAGGTCTTGAATTTGTCTGTTGGGCTGGAGTTTGTCCTTTGCATTATACAAATATCCTGACTCCGTAAAGATGTTTTTGTATGTGTGAGTTTGATACAATTAGTGAAAGAATTGTATTAATATTTCCCAAAACAGTAAAGTATGTATTTTTCCCATCTACATTTTTTTGCAGTATCTTTTAAGCTTATACTCTTGGATACATAAGAAGTAGGACTTTTGTATCTTTCATGTGAATTTAGACTCTTACCATATGTGAGACACCTCTATCACTTTTATTTTATCTGCTATTTAGATAGCTATACCAAGTTACTTTAGATTAGTATTTTCCTGGGATATCTTTTTTTTAAAAAAAGACATTATTACAAACAATTTTTTCTTATGCAAAATTGAAAGAATATGATCAATTCCTATGTGTCTATCATCTACTTTCACAGTTATCAACTTTGCCTTCTTATTTCATCTATACTCTTTCTTCCACATATTAAGGCAACTCTAGAATGTCAAATAATTTCTCCTACAATTTTACTGATTTCCATTCTCCGACTTTATTAATCTTTATCTGACTTTATGCCTAAGGTGTGTGTAATACACTTTGTAATAAACTTTGTAATACATAGTAAAATGATTTGTTTAATGTGCATTTTGGGGTTTTTTAGCCATTAAGTTTACATTTAACCACTCCTTATAAAATGTCTTATAACTGTTATATTTGATTCATTGTAAATTTACTTATATAATGTTAGGTCTATCTCAATTTTTTGTATTTCTTTTTTTCTCCCTTATCTTTTAGATGGAAGCCCCCTCCTCCACCACCATCCCTTCATACTAAGTCTTATCTCCTTTTTTGGAATTTATGTGTTTTTGTTTATTCTTTGAATTATTACCCTAGCTTTTATAGCATGCATGCTTTAAAGTCTAAAGTTAATAGTTTTAGTCATGAACAATACAAGAACTTTGGAATAGACTAATTTTGAGCAAAAATTTCACTGATACACTGGATTTTATATTGATTTCCATCCTGTATATATTTCTCTTACACATCATACATTTTTATGCTTGTTTTATACAATCAGTACCTAAATTCACCCAGATATCATTCCCTTCTCCCCAACCTTCTTGGATAGATTTATTTTTGCCTGAAATTTGTCTTTTGAACTTTACCTTTATGAAACCTTATTGTGAGAAATTATGAATTTTATTATTTGAAAATATCTGTATTTGTCTTCATTCTTTAAAAATAATACAGAATTCTAAACTAAAATTTTTGTTTTTTCTCAACATTTAAAATTTTGTACTGTCTCTAGCTCTCATTGAAGTAAAATAGTTATCTAATTCCTGGTCCTATGAGGGTGCTACGTCTTTTCTGTCTAGTTTTTTAAAGAATGTTTTTATTAAAATATACTTGCAGAAAAGTACTGGTGACTTATGACAAGTCACAACATAATGCCTTCAGCTTCCATCCATGTTGTTGCATATGATAGGATTTCATCCCTTTTTATGATTGAATATTCTTGTGTGTGTATGTACATTTTCTTCATACATTTACCTATTAATGAGCACCTAGGTTGCTTCTTTGTCTTTGCTATTATAAATAACACTGCAGTGAACATGAGGCTATATATATCTTTTCAAATTAGTGTTTTCATTTTCTTCAGATAACTATCCAGACTATAATTGCTAGCTGTTTTTGTTGTTGTTGTTTGTTTTTTTTTGAGGAACTTACATACTGTTTTTTTCATAATGGTTATACTAATTTATATTCCCCATCAGTAGTGCACTAGGATTGCCATTTCTTCATATACTTGACAGTGCTTGTTATTCTCTTTTTTATAAGAACATTTCTAACAGGTATGGAGTAATTGCTTGTGTTTTTTATTTGCCTTTCTCTGATTAGTGATGTTGAACATATTCATTTTCCTTTTGGCCATATATAGTTGTTTTTGGAAAAATGTTCTTATGAACTACCCATTTTAAATTGTGGGTTTTTTTTTAATTGAATGAGTTCTTTATATGTAGCTTATATGCTAAAAATTCTTAAAAGATTTACAACTTACAAATATTGTATAATTCCCTAAGTTGTCTTTTCATTTTGGTGATGTCTTTCCTTTGCTCTGTAGAGCCATTTTAGGTTGATGTCATTCCACTTGCTTATTTTTGCTTTTGTTGCCCTTGTTTTGTGTAAGTATCAGAAAAAAAATCATTGCCAAAAACATTATCAGCAGGGCACAGTGGCTCGTGCCTGTAAGCTTCAGCCTATGAAGCAGCCGGGGCCAGGGATCGCGGTTCAAGTCCCGCCTGGGGGCGTAGCGAGACCTAGTTCCAAAAAAATAGTTGAGCGTGGTGGCGAGTGCCTGTAATCCCAGCTACCTGGGAAGCTGAGGCTGGGGATTGCTTGAGTCCGTGGTACCGTGGGCAACGTGAGCCTGCGGTTCCACGGGCAAAAATAGCGAGACCTAGTCTCAAAACAAAACAAAACAAAACAAACAAACAAAAAACATCTATGAATGTAGTCAAGGAGCTTACCACTTAAAATTTAGATTTTTATGCTTTCAGGTCTTTAATTTTTCCCATTTTTTAATTGTGTTAAATGTTGTCTTGAGTTTTAAAAATTTTAATATATATTCTGTATGTGTACATATATAAAATCATGGTTTTTGTATAATACATGTATTTTTTCATAATATTTTATTTACTTAGTGGCATTTAAACTTTGGTGAACTGTCCAGTATATTAGTATTTCAGATTTTATTCAAGCTTTTTGTATACTAAGAAGTCTTTTCCTGTTCCAAAATTGTAAAACCTTTTCTCCTGTATTTTCTTTGATGCTTTCTGTGATTTTGGCTTTTTTATTTAGGTCTCTACTCCTTTCAAGTAAATTTTGTCTGTGGTATGAGGTAAGGATTAAGATTAATTTTCATACATTCATATTCAGTAGTTCCATTCTTAATCTATGTTTATCCTGACTCTGAGAATACAGCTTTGATTATGGTAAATCTTTCATCTTCAATCTTTTTCAAAATTATTCTGTATAAATTTTAGAAAGAGCTCACTTGCAATTTCTATGAAAATAAACCCCTGGGCTTTTTAGTGGATGGATTGAATTAATCAGTTGGAGGGAACAAGTCTATAGGTCTTTAATATCACTCAGTAATTTTTATGCTTTCCTGTGTATAAAGGTCTGAAATACATACTACTAAACTTATC
Source organism: Uropsilus gracilis (assembly GCA_004024945.1). NCBI lineage: Eukaryota > Metazoa > Chordata > Mammalia > Eulipotyphla > Talpidae > Uropsilus > Uropsilus gracilis. Next base: position 34,048 of record PVHY01007682.1, on the reverse strand, counting down.
CCTAAGCATTTTATAGTTTTGGATGCTATCACCTTTAGAATTTTAACTTATAATTGTTAATATATAGGCATATCCCACTTTACTGCTCTTTGTAGATAACGATCTTCACAAATGTGAGATTTTGTGTCAACCCTATATGGAGCAAGTCTGGTAGTACTGTATTTCCAGCATGTGTTTATATTATGTCCACATTTTGGTAATTCTTGCAATATTTCAGAGATTTTTGTTACTATATTGCTATATTATATTACTATACTATATTTATTACTATATTATATTACTATATATTAGGATTCATAATGAGTAATCTTTGATTTTACTATTGTAATTGCTTTGGGGTGCCACAAACAGTATCAGAAAGTGAACTGATACTCCTGTCTCTTTCGTCTCCTCTAGCCTCCCTATTTTCTGAGACTCAATAACATTGAAATTAGACCAACTTATAATCCTACAGTGGCCCCTTAAGTGTTCAAGAGAAAGGAAGAATCACACATTTCTCACTTAAAATCAGTTGGAAATGATTTAAGTGTAGTAAGGAAGATATGCCGAAAGCCAATCCTCCTACCTTAAATAGCTAACCAGATGAAAAATAAGACTGTGTTGAACATACTAGTCATAATTTAAATAGCCTTATTTTTGATATAGAGAAAGTTGGTTTGAATACAGAATTACACCAGCCCCAACATTCCCTTAAGCCAATGTCTAATGTACAGGAAGGCCCTCTCTGATTCTGTGAAGACTGAAAAGGTGAGGAATGAGTCGAGTTTGAGAAGTTTAAAGTTGGTAGAGACTGGTTCATGCAGTTTAAGGACAGAAGCTAGCTCTTTAACATCAAAGTGCAAGCAGAAGCAGCAAGTTATCCAGAAGATCTAGCTAAAAAAAATTGATGATAGAGTTTCCCCCCTGCTGGGCATGGTGGCTCATGCCTGTAAGTGGCAGCCTAGGAAGCCACAGCCGGGGCCAGGGATTGCAGTTCAAGTGCTGCTTGGGGGTACATAGTGAGACCTAGTTCCAAAAAAATATAGCTGGGCATGGTGGTGTGCGCCTATAATCCCAGCTACCTGGGAAGCTGAGGCTGGAGATTGCTTGAGTCTTTGGTACCCTGGGCAATGTGAACCTGCAGTTCCATAGGCAAAAATAGCAAGACCTAGTCTCAAAAAAAAAAAGAGGCTCCCCTAACCAACAGATTGCCATTTTGGCAAAACAATCTAATATTGGAAGAAGATACCATGTATAACTTGCACAACTAGAGAAGAGAAATCAGTGCTGAGCTTCACAGGACAAGCTACTCTTGTTAGGGGCTAATATAGGTGGTGATTTTCATTTATCATAAAAATTATACTATACCTGGGCTTGTTAAGTGGAATAGGTCTGCATGACAGCACATTGTATACAGTAACTGAATATTTTAAGCCTGCTGTTGAGATCTTTTGCTGAGGGGGGAAAAAAGGTTGCTTTTAGAATGCTACTGTTTACTGACAATCCACTTGGTCAAGAGCACTGAGAAGTACAAGGAGATTAATGTTTTCAGTCCTGTTAAAACAACTGCAGCCCATGTATCAAGGAGTCAGTTTGGCTTTCAGGTCTTATTTATCACCGTAAGACAATAGCTGCTGTAGATAGTGATTCCTCTGATGGATCTGAGCAAAGTGAAATGAAAACTCCTTGGGAAGGATCACTATTCTTTTTTTTTTTTTGAGACTAGGTCTTGCTATTTTTGCCTGTGGAACCGCAGGCTCTCGTTGCCCGGGGTACCACGGACTCAAGCAATATCCAGCCTCAGCTTCCCTGGTAGCTGGGATTACAGACGCGCGACACCACGCCCAGCTATTTTTTGGGGGGGACTAGGTCTCGCTACGGGCCCCAGGCAGGACTCGAACCGCAATCCCTAGCCCCGGCCGCTTCATAGGCTGAAGCTTACAGGCACGAGCCACCGTGCCCGGCCCAGGATCACTATTCTGTATGTCATTAAGAAAATTTGTGATTCATGGGAAAGGACTGAATATCATCATTAACAGGAATTTGGGAGAAGTTGATTACTAACCTCATGAACTTTAAAGATTCAAGACTTCAGTGGAGGAAGTAGCTAAGATGTGCTGTAACTAGCAAAAGTACTATAATTAAAGTGACTTGACCCAGAGCAGAGCTCCGAGGCCTGTTATTATTTATGTGAAGTATATTTGAATTGTCTACATACTGTGATTGATATAGTGGAAGATTTTTGGATTCTGTTATGTTCCTCCTAAGATTATTAATTTTTCTACCACCCTGCCCCCTCCTTACCCCTTTGGTCAAAATCAAGCCATTAAGGTTGGCTAAACTGGAACTGGAAACACTTATCTCTTTTAAAGTGATAGCTAAATATTTTGTTTGATTCAGCTTTATCAGGACTACTTAGGATCTTTTCTTTGCATGTTAGTTCACATGTTGGTTGCGTCTTAACTCCTTTGCAGGAGTTAGAATTTGGGGAGTACTTAAAAACACAATTTAAGGACTCTCCTCTCTTGCTTTCTCTCTTACAGCATTTTTCTCCTTACCAGTTACTGTAGTCTACCTGAATCTTTACTTACTTAAAAAAAAAAATATGTTTATAGACTTGTCTATGTTACAGCTTCTTGGCATAGTATGGAGTTAGCATCTACCCAAAGTTCTCAATCCTCCTCCACAGCAGCATTTCCTGCTTTTGATTGTTCTCCAGTGATTTTAGGTAGTATTTTGGTGGGGGTTGTCCAGAGCTAATAGTTGTTTTATGTGGTATTCTTACTGCAGTAGGAATGTTACTCTGAACTTTTTTTAATGATTGAGTTTTAGAGACATTCATCTCAAGAGAATAGTCCCGCATGTTTTAAGACATGAATTACTTGATGGGCAGTTATACTACTAGCCATGACTTACCCCTGGGTTTTAACTGTTTTTTTGTTTTTGTTTTTGTTTTGTTTTGTTTTTTTGGCTGAGAGCCTAGAAGCATTTATTTGGGTTTTAACTGTTAATTGTGGTAGAGTAACTGGATCAGGAACCCTTTATTAGAATTAGTTAGATCATGTAAGAGTAGTGAGTACTCTACAAACTTACAGGGCCAGTAGTTTTAGCAAGTCTTATGTTTCATATTTATGTAGTGTCCAGTAAGGGAAAAGCCCATTTTATGTGGTAAGTGCTAAATCATTTTGATAAACAGTTTCAGTCCATGTAAAAATGATTCAAAAATAATGTATAATTTAGAGTTGATGGATTTGGATGTGCCTAAGGAAAAGAAAATTGCCTACAATATTAGGAAGTTCAAGATACATAACCATCTGTGACTTGATGGAGGGGGGTATAACATAAAGATCTATGATGCCATTTGTAAAACTAATTTCTCTTTCCATTTAATCTCTTGTTGCCTAAGAAAATGTAGCTAGTAATTAAGATACCATTTTAGTCTTGCTTGTAAATGCTGTTGCCTTCATTAAATTTCACACTTGTGAAAAGGACCTATTAAGAGACAGCCTAAGGTAACACTTTTGAATAGCTAACTTTGTTAAAAATACGTTTCCCAAATTTCTTGCAATAAAATGTAATTGCATTTTCTGTTTTCACTCATGTAAAATCCTTGCATATTATCTATTAGAGATAAGACTTGTGCTTGAGGGAGTGTTCCCTTAAAGTGGAGTAAGCAGTACAGTGACTTTTGAGTTTCTTTTCCTTGCTCTTCATAATAAATGAAGTTTTCTGGTTTCCTCTAATTTTTCTTGCAATTCTCCTCTCATAAGGTTGAGTGGAAGAGATTCCAGAATACTTGCTATTTTGAAAATGTACATTTTAAAAGATCTATCATTTATTTAAGGTGACTAAGTGGCAACCAGTAAGGAACCATGGGGCCTGTATTCCAACTCTGAGTACCTGCATGGCACACAAATCAGAATGAGGTAGAGGAAAAGAGAAAAATATCTATATGGCCTATTATTGTTTGTAATAATGTAAAATCACAGTCAGTGAAAACATTCTACTTTATAAAAATTAATACATAATGAAACTTGCTGTTGTGTGTGTGAACAATGAGCTGCTTAAATGACTTTTTTTTCCCATGTATTATGATTTATTTTCCATTGGAATTCTAAGTTCTCATTTTTTTGGTACTGGTCTATAGTGACTTCAGTATAAGGGATGAAATTGGTTTTAAGTTGAATGTTAGTGTAAACTTTAAGCATCCCATTTCAACCAACAGATTGTCTTTCAAATACCTTAATTAGCGTCTCTGTCACATTGGAAAAATACCAATTCTTTCTTGGTTAATTTTAAGTACATTTTGTTTATTATCAAGTGACAGTTATTTTATCATGCTTATTTCTAAAGTTCTTCAAAGAATTTCTGATAAAACATTCTTATCTATTTGTATGAACTTTAGCCTCAAAATAACATCTTGAAGGAAAGATCTTTTTATCTTTTAGGTTTATTTTCTCCTTTTGTACTTCTTACAAAATATGTGCAATTACTATGGGTGAATTTTGTCTTGTGCGTACTTTCTATAGAGACTAGAACAAAATTCTAGATTTGTTTGACTCATGTTAAATTCTTTTGAATCTAAAAATTTTGAGGTAAGTTGTGCAACTTGTTTTCTTCAAGTCAACACACTGAAATCAGTATCCTTCTGATGTATGCAAACGAGTAAACAAGTTCTGGGTTCAGAGGATGCAATGGAAGAGAAGTTCTTGTTTTCTTTTTTTCTCTGTTCTTTTTTTTATAAATAAGTTCTTGTTTTCAATAACAATTAAAAATACCTAGGAATAAGGTGAATACAAATGTTTTAAAGTTGTATGAAAACAGCTTTAAGAAAGTACTGCTATAGACAAATATAGACTTGAACAAATAGAAAGATAGGCTCTGTTCTTAGAAAGAATGTTTCCGTATTACAAAGATACTAGTTTCTCTTCATGTTAAAAATTAAAAACAATGTCTATAAAAATACCAGTAGGTATTTGCTGCAGGAGATGGAAACTTTTAATAATGAAATTCCTCTGGAATAATAGGCAAGCAAGAATGGTCAGGTACTCACTGAAAAAGAAAAATGAGTGGAATATAGCTTGTTCTGTCAAATACTGAAAAAATACTATAAAACTTCTGCAAATTAAAAAGAAAATGATGTGATGATGCTATAGACAAACCTGTGGGACAGAACAGACATTCTAAAGGTAGGTCCATATACTTAGGGAGAGTTGGAATGCGGATACTGCCATCTCATATCACTGGGGAAAAGTTGTGCCTTTAAAAAATATATATATATATGTATGCATGTATGTATGTATGTATGTATGTATGTATGTATGTATGTATGTATGTATATATGTATATATAGGTTGAGTTCAGTGGATAGTAGTTTGGGAAAAAAATATTTGAATCTTAAACCACACACTACATACCAAAATAAACTTAAATATGATGTTTAAAAAAACAATAAAAGGTAAGTAAACCTATAAGAGAGAAAGGAGAATGAAATGAATAAATTTATAACCTGGAGTGCCAACTCTAACTATTAATTAAAGATTGATAACTGTGACTATGTAGACATTAAAGAGCGTTTGTGCATACCAAAAATACTTTCAAGTACTGTCAATAGCAAACTGGGAAGTAGTATTCAAAATCTATTATCACAACAGGCTAATCACATTAGTATACTCAGGACTCTGAAAAAATGAGAAGTTCAGAGACATCATACTAGATAAAACTTCAAATATTCAGTGCCACAAAAAAGAAAGGCTTTGAACATATTTAAGGATGCTCAGCCCCACTTGTAAGTGAAGTTCAAATAAAAACCACAATGTTATGTGACATAAGGAATTCTAAGCAGTAAGAAGGAACAAGCTATCAGTACCAATGTTATGCTAAATGAACAATGCCAAACACAAGGCGGCATAGTATTTCATTTATATGAAATTAATTTATATGGCAAAGGCAAAACTTTAGGGACAGAAATTAGAGCAGTGGTTATCAGCAAGAGGTGGTAAAATTGGACATAAGGAAATTGGGGTGATGAAAAGGTTCTATACGTCCCTTGTGATGATAGTTACACAGATATACTTCTTTAAAACCTTTTTCCCACGCCAAAAGTGACCATCAGTATATGTAAATTACGCCTCAAGTCTCAATTTTGAAATAACAATCAAATGGGAACCACACTGTTATCATTTCTTACCAGCTTCATAAAAATCAAACAAGTTTTATGAGTCTATTGGTGATGCTGTGGGGAAACAGACACACATAACTGATCCAGTTCCAAATGGCACAACTCTTAACCTAGAGGGAGTGACAGTATCTGACAAAGTTGCATACATAGGTATCCACTGACCCAGCAGTTCTACTTTTATCAATATACTTATTGCTGCCTACGTCCTCCTTTTCCCCACAAAAAAGCGATTACTGTTGTTGGTGGGTTGTGTATGCTGGGGAGATTTTGTTTAATGCATGTCCATACAAGTAGAAATGAACAGTTTTCCCTTTTCATCTCTTACACAGATATATGCCTTCTGTATACAGTGTTTTTTGTGTTTCTTTTTCCACTTAGGATGTCTCAGAGATCTTCATATACCAGAACATAAAGGCCTATGTCTTTGTAGAGTTTAGTTTGTTTGTGTGTGTTTAGATATATTTTTTAAATTATCAGTCTTGGAGTATAGTCTGTTGGGTACATTACATATACATGAGTGTAGTCTCCTGGTGTACATTAATAACTTTTTCGCTATTACAAGCAATGCTGTGAGACTCAATCATTTCACATGAGTGTACTATATCTTTAGGATAAATTGCAAGAACTAGAAACCTTGGGTAAGAAAACCGCAACATAATACTCAGTACTAGTATTCAGTAATTTTTAAGTTAAAATTATCCTAAATGTTTAAGTTAACATTAAAAAAGCTTAGTACTTTTTTAAAATAAGACCCTTATTTATTTTCTTAAATAAGACACTTTGAGTACTAAAATACTAGTGTAAGTATTTACTTCTTTGATTCATCTCCCATATGTTCTCATGAAGCATAATTTCCTATCATAAAACAATCTTAAATATTGGCTTGATATTGAGATACAACTTTTAACCATCTACTCCTGTTGGCTTCCTCTATTGCTTTTTAGATTATTTGCATCAGTTAAAATACAAATGGGTATATTGAAAATCCAAAAGAATCAATTTAAAAAGCAGTTACATAGCTAGATACAGGCATTTTTAAAAACACAATGTTTTTTTCTGTGTACAGTAATAGTTTAGAAAATACAGTGGGAGTAAAATACTATTTACAACACAAATAAAATATATCTAGAACTTACATATTTAATAATAAGAAATACCTATTTGAAGAAAATTTTACTTTAATGAAGATTTGTGGACAAATGGAAGGATAAATTTGAATGAGAAAACTATTATAAAAAATACCTATAGAATATTCTTAAAGCAATTTCATTAAGAAAAGCAACAGGATTATTTGGAAGTTTAAGAATAAAATAGGATCTTTCTTTTTAGTTAAATGAGTTTATTGTAACGTTTATCAAAAAGAGAAGAACCTGGACATTTTGAAGCATGAAAAGGACTTTCTCTGTAAGATAATAGAGAATATTATAGAGCTGCAGTACTTAAAATGAATTTTAAAAGTAGCAACAACTAAAGTACCAGAAGCAAATGTGGCTTTCCCCCCAAATTTTATTAAAATTACCAAACATGCAGAAAAGTTGGAAGAATTTTATAGTAAATACTCATATACTTAGCACCTGGATTCTACCACTAGTCTCTTAGTGTTCTTGCTGGTTCATATATGACCAAATCAGTAAATGGAAAGATGAAAATGCTGTGATTATATTAGTATATGCAGAGAAAGCATTTGATAAGATTTAATGTCCATTTATGTCCATTATGTCTGTTTATAATCCTCAGTGAAAGAGAGAAGGACTGTACCTAAGCATAGTCAAGGTCATATACCTTTGGAGGTGTGTGGGTCATACACACTCAATATGTATATTCAACAGACAAAAACTTAGTGTTTCCTCTAACATGATATACATGACAAGCTATTTACTCTCACCACGTCATTCAACACAATATTGGAAATCCTAGTCAGAACAATTGGGCAAGAGGAGGGATCTAAATCAGAGTAGAAGTAAAACTATCTGCAGATGACATGGTAAAATACTTAGAAAAGCCTGAAGATTAAATAGTTGTTAGAAACATCCATATAATGAAGTATAATATGCAAAAATCGTTGTAGGTCTAAAAGTGAACAAACTAAAAATAATGAAATCAAGAAAACAATCCCATGAAATTACACCAAAAAGAACTAAGTACCTAGGAATATAACAATAGAGATGAAAGAACTGTACTATGAACACTAAGATATTGTTAAAAGAAATTAATGAATAGAAAGAAATGGAATGCTGTTTCTTACTCATGGATTGAAAAACATTAACACTGTCATAATGGCCATTTTACCCAGAATGATAAACAGATTTAATGCAGTCCCTATCAACATTCTTCAAGGCATTCTTTATGGAAATTCTTCAAGGGAATAGCAAGAACAAATATTGCTAAAATTTATATGGAACCACAGAAATAGCCAAAGGAAAAGACTAGCGATACTGAGCTCCTGAACTTCAAACAACACTAAAAGCTATAGTAATCAAAACAGAGTGGTAATAGAATAAAAATGTACATACAAATCAGTGAGATAGAATGGAGAACCTACACGTACATGGACATTTTATTTACAACACAGAAGTCAAAAGCGTACAGTGGAAAAAAGAAAGTGTCTTCAGCCAGTGATATTGGGGAAAGTGGACAGCCACATACAAAATAAACTATTACTGAACAATAAGGAGCACTAAAACCAACCAGAAATTGTGCCCAGACTGAGTTCTTTGCCCAGTGCATTATTGCAAGACCACTAAGGTCAGGGAACAATAATGGGATTTATTTAACTAACAAGGGAAAAAATAACTGAGGCCACAAGTGACCAGTTACCTCACCCCAGATAAATTATTCAGTGTTTATTAGAAGTCCTAACCAAAAGGGTGTCCAAGATGGCATCTTCCCACCACTTAATACCTGTAGCACATGGCAGCCAGACGTAGCAGGCCTGCATCAAACTTGCCACAACAGCAGGAAACATCACCAGAGCCCGTGAAATGTGCCTGATCAGGGTAACAGCAGAGGGTTTCAGGCAAGCAGCTTTGGAAGCAGAGGCAGTCCACAACCTGACAAATGGCACATGTTCACACAGCTCTAGGCCTGGCCCTTGAGTTCCCCACTGGGCTATAACTACAGTAAAGCTAGGAACAATTTCAGCTGGTCTGCTACCTTCCAAACTTCTCTCCTTCAAGATCAGCAGCTAGAAGCCTCTCCATGTCCTTTCGAGGCCAGCAACATCAGTCTGGAAGATCAGCATGGTGGGAACTGTAATGGCTGACCCTTGGGCTGTTTCTGCCATTGTTTATATTCTCTATCAGAGTCCCTGCTCCCCCACCCCCTACCCCAACACCACCACAACCAATTCACCCTTCCTCATGCATATCCTACCTGGTCCTGTTCACCTTTACCTGCACTGCCATTCCCCCTCGGGGTGCCACCTGAAACAGCCTGTGATTCCTTTGCCCTTTAGCCTTCAGGTACAAAACTAGATTACTATCTCACACCATACACAAAAATTCAAAATGGATCAAAGATTTAAGACCTGAAACTGTAAAACATGTAGAATAAAATGTTAGCAAGTACAACACTGGCTTCAAAGATGTCTATGGATTGGACCCAAACAGCAAGAAAAAAGTTAAACAGAACTACACCAAACAATATAGCTTCTGCACAATGAAAGAAACTGTCATTAAAATAAAAATGCATCCTACTGAATGGGAGAAAGTATTTGTACGTCAGTATTTGCACATACTGGGTTCACACAAGATTTATAAAGGACTCATACAACTCAATACACACACAAAAACAGCAGTCAAAAAGATGTGCAGAATATCTGAATAGATAACTTCTCAAAAGATATACAAATGGCCAACAGGAAAATGAAAAAAAAAAATTATTGGTGAGATGCAAATCAAAACTAATGAGCTGTCATGTCACACCAATGAGAATGATGTATATATCAAAAAGACCAAAAACAAGTGAAGGTAAAGTTGTGGAGAAAAAGGACCTCTCATACACAGTTAGGAACATAATGAAATGACATACAATCTTTATTGAAAAGAGTGTGGAGGTTTCTCAAAATGCTGAAAATATATCATTGATGTATCAAATGATCCAGCAATTCTGTGCCTAGATAGGTATTTGAAGAATACTGAACACTAATTCAAAAAGATGTATATACACATACGCACTCCTCTGTCATTGCCGCACTATTCAAGGAACAACCTAAGTGCCCAGTGACAGATGACTGAACAGTGAGGATGCGGTGCATGTACACAACCATGAGACCTGGCAACGTGGAAGAAACCTTGGAAACCAGGAGCATGGGGACAGAGAAAGCAAATTCCAAAGGAGATTTAACTAGCCAGACTCTAGACTGGCACCATGACTTGGCACCTTTCATATAAGAAAGATATGGATCTTTCTTTCTTATATGGGGTCAATAGGGCATTTTCAGGTAGAGATGATTCCAAAAGCTGAAAGTTGACACAGTTTTAGTACAGTGGCATCAGCTAGTCAGTCACAGGGAGACTTACGGATTTTTGAAATAATTAGGGGAAAATAAATTAGGGAGGTATAAAATCCTTGAGGCATGACTCCATTTTGAGATTCCTTGCTCTTCCAGGAATTATACTGTGTTTTGTTCCTCTCCACTCTTATAACTCTCTTTTATCTGTTGTTCTAAGTAAATTTGCCACTTTCTATTTGTTTGCCTGTGTTGAAGTCCTTTCTGTGGCTTCACCAGACCCAGTAAAAACATGGTAACAATGGGATACTACTCAGTTACAAAATCAGTGAAATTTGCCTTTTGTGACAACATGGAACTGAAAGTGAAAGAGTTTATGCCAAGTAAAATATCACAGGTGAAAAAGAGTACCAGGTGAGTTAATGGAATATAAAGAAACAAAGCAAAGGAACAGGCTAACCATACAAAAATAAAACCTTAGAATCCAACTGTTGAATTGAGGCTCCAGTTTGGGGGTGGTTGGAACAAAGGATGTGTGGGAGAGAACTGAGGTCCACAACCCTGTTGTGAAGGGTTACTAGTGCTTTGGTAGTTGATGTGTATGGTAACATGCTATTGAGAAGGTGTGAGTCTATACTCTTAAAATACGTAGAATGTTGTAAACCAACATTACTTCAGTGAAAACCCACCCAGAGTTGCTCAGTAGGTAAAAATACACTGTCACCCAGGAAATGACAGTGGATCCAGGAGCTCTGTGTCAGAACTGGAGTCACAGGCCAAATACTAGAACATAATATGCTCCCAGTGTTCTTAGCACTTCAAAATTTGTAAGGTTTTAGGACCTATATATCAGGAACCAGAGGTAGGGTCCAATGTATTTTTTTCTTACAAATCGTGTGTTAGATGTACAAATTCTCTAATCTGGTACCCACTTAAACTTATTTGAGGGAATAGAGAACTGGTTAATTGTGCTTGTGTATACAGCTGAGCTTATCTATACATTTATAATGATATTGAGTCATAGAAAACTGGCATACATAAATCCAGCCATATCAATAATTACATTAAATAGCTGGGCGTAGTGGCGCGCGCCTGTAATCCCAGCTACCTGGGAAGCTGAGGCTGGGGATTGCTTGAGTCCGTGGTACCCCGGGCAACAAGAGCCTGCAGTTCCACGGGCAAAAATAGCGAGACCTAGGAATGAATGAATGAATGAATGAATGAATGAATGAATGAATGAATGAATGAATGAATGAATGATTACATTAAATATGACTGGAGTAAATATACCAACTGGTTTGTCAAACTGTAAGCTCCAGTATATATGTTACATACAAGAGAATTTAAAAATACAGAAAGATTGGATATAAAGATACAACATACAAACTACCATAAGAGAGCTGGAAGAACTGTTATTATCAAGCAAAATCAGATTTTAAAAATAAAGGAAACATTTAGGAAAAATAAAGGAACATTTCATAAATAAATTTCATAAATGAATTTCAAAAATTCAGAAAGATTAAATATTATAATACATCTAAATTAGAACCCTAAAGTGTTTGAAGCAACAGCAAACAGAATTCAAAGGGGAAAGTGACAGTTCTGTAATTATGGTTGGAGATTTCAGTGCTATTATTGATAGAAAACTGAGACTGAAAGGGCATCTAACATTTGCACATTGTTCAACTTGATCTAACTTAAATACATCGAATTCTCCGTCCAACAACAAAATATACATTCTTTACAAGTGCATGTGGAGCATTGTTATCCAGTTATAAAGGACTGAAATTATTCAAATTATGTGCTCAAGGAGAATTATAGAGAAATCAGCAAATCATACTCTTCAATTGCAAAAGAATTAAGTAAAAGCAGGGGAAAAAAAAAAAACCTGGGCAATCCCTGCCTACTTAGATATTAGACGTAATCCATGAGTCAGAAGAAACCACAAAGATATTATAATCTTGAGTTGTATTAAAGGAATGTATGACCATATATAAGTGTTTTGGTGTGTAGTACTGTCAGGCCTGACTTAGTAAGTTATAGCTTCAAACATATTTAAAGAAAAAAGATCCAAAAATAATCATCTAAGCTTGCACCTGAATTTAGACATTAGCAAGTCAAGATCATTCAGCTAAGAGAAAGGAAATAATAGAATTAGGAGCGCACAAATGAAATCAGTAACATAAGAGGAGGAGTCAGTAAAACCAAAAATAGATCTTTGAAGAAATTCTTAAATGTTGTTTTTTGTTAGACTAAACAAAAAGTATAGAAGACCTGAATTACAAAATGAGGACTGAGAGTAGACATAATTATAAAGCTTCTGTAAGTTAAAAGAACTGGAAAAGTATCAACATTAGACAATTTACATGGAAGACAAATTCTTAGAAAAGTAAATTACTAAAACTGAAGAAATTGCAGCTCTGGGAAAATATCAAGTAAATTGAATTACTACTTAAATATCATCCAGCAGTGAAAAGATCCACCCAGATGACTTTACTGATGAATTCTACCAAACATTTAAGTAATACCCTTGTTTCACAAACCTCCAAATAAATAAAAGGGGAGGAAACTCTCCACAGGTTTGTTTGTTCAGTGCTCTGAGACCATTGTTAATCTAATTTAGAAACTGTGCAGCCTTCACACAGGAAGCCTTCAAGTCAGTGAGATTCATTGTAGGAATGTGAGGTTGGTTTAACTTCAACAATTGATCCACTACCCCATATTAATAGAATAAATGATAAATAATATTTTTCAACAGATGCAGAAAAAGGCATTTGATAAATTATTACTGCTTGATGGCAAATGCCACTTTGTATACTAGCAACAGAAAGGAACTTCCTCAGAATGCTAAAAGGCATCTAAGACACATGTGAGAGATTGAATAATTTCTCCCTATTGTCATGAACAAAATAAGAATGTCCATTTTCCTCATTTCTGTTCCACATTATACTGAAGGTTCCATACAGAATTAGGCAGGAAAAAGAAACAGAATCCTTGTTAGAATGACAAAGTGATACTATTCCATCCCATGCCATCCCATAGTAAATACTATGCAAATACCATGGGGTTGTGTATAGAAAATCCTAAGGGATACTTTGAAAAATAATCAAGTATAACAAGATTGCATTATACAAGGTCAGTATACAAAAATCACTGCAGTAAAAAAATCAAAATTGAAATTAGCATGAGTATACTTATATCAAAAAGCAGCATATACTTAGGAATAAATTTAATAAAAGAAGAGCAAAACCTATTGTAATTGGCTTGCATCAGGAGTACTGTACTGAATACAAACTGGTAAACAACAGATATTTCTTCTCTCCCAGTTCTGGTAGCTACAAGTCCAAAATCAGGGTGCAGGCAGGGTTAGGGTTAGTTCCTGTGAGGGAAATAAGTTCCATTCATCTCTTCTAGCTTCTGGTTTCCTTGTAATCTTTGGCATTCCTTGGCATCCCTATATGTGTGTCTGTATACTCTTTCTTTGAAGACATCAATCGTACTGAAGTAGGGCCCACTGTGATGACTTTATCTTAACTAGGATTTGCAGAGACCCTGTGTTCACATGAGATGATTTTAACATGTACTGGGGTATTGATTTCAACATCCTTTTGGGGGGGTTAAGGGGGAGGGCATTAACAAAATTCATGTGGAAAATCAAGGGACCCGCAGTCTTTAGAAGAACAATTTAGGGGAACTCATGACCTCATTTCAAAACTAACCACAGAGCTGTCATAATTAATGCTGTGTGTTAATGACAACAGACTAACCATATAGAGCAACCAGATTGAGGGCCCAGAAATAAACTTAGCCTATGTATAGTCAACTGATTTTCAACAAGGGTGCACAGAGTCAATTTGGACCTGTCTTGCACTATCCCCCTTTTAAAATTAACCAAATATGGATTAAAGACCTAAATAATAGCTAGAAATATGTTAGCATGAAACTTAGATGTACATCATTATTACCTTGGATTAATAAGTAATGGTTTCTTAGGTATGATACCAAAAACACAAATAACAAAAGAAAAAGCAAATATATTGGACTTCAGCTAAACTAAAACTCTTGTGTTTCAAAAGATCACCAACAAGAACAGCTACACAAATGAGTGTTAAGCATATGAAAAGATGCTTGATGCCATTAGCCTAATCAGTCAAATGCAGGCCAACACCACGTGCCACTGCACCCAGGTAGAGTGTGAGATGCCATTTCACATCTCCTGGGGTGACTGTAATCAAAACAACAGGTACAAGTAATGGTGACCATGTGAAGAAATGGAAACAACATACTCTCTTGGTGGAAATGTAAAATCATACAGCCATTTTGAAAACAGCCTGGCATTTCAGAAATGCTAAGCAGTGTGACTACATAACAGTTTCCAAGGTATAAATCCCAAGAGAACTAAAAACATTTCCACCTAAAAAATAGGCAGAAATATTAAAGGATTTTTGATTATTCATTATAGAAAGTGGAAACAATTCAAATATCAGTTGTATCAGCTCATAAATGGATAAGTAAAATGTGGTAGACCCACATGAAATATTAGCCATCCATTTAAAGAAATGAAGTGTTATTACATGGATACAGCATGGATGAGCCTTGAAAACGTTCTAAATAAAAGAATCCAGTAATAAAGTATCATGTATGATATGTCTATTTCGTGTGAAATGTCCAGAGTTTGGCATAAATTGTGTGACATGGTGACAAAAATAGATTGATGACTAATCAGGACTTGGGGATAAAGTGTAGTGACTTCTCAGGCATATAGACTTTCTTTTGGCATGATAAAAATGTCCTAAATTATGGTGATAGTTGTACAAATCTGAATATACTAAAAACGTTCAACTGTATATTGTGAGTGAATCACAAAGTATGTGAATCATTAAATGATGCTGTTCTTTTAATTAGTCAACATGATTCACTGTGTTAAAAGAATTAAAGAAAAAGAGATCTCATATAGGAGATCACTTGACAAAATCTAACACATCTGTTTGATAAAATTGCTCAACAAATCAGGGATGTTAATTTTCTCAACATAATAAAAGCATCTAAAAGAAAAAAGAAAACCTAGAACTGCCACCAATTAATGACAAAAGCCTGAAAGCTAAAAACTGATTGGGGAAAACAATGATTTCTCCTCATAGGTAGTAATTTCATGTTTCTTTGTCTGACTGCCTTCTTGGTTTTGGATGCCATACATAATGAATTTTACCTTTTGGGTGCTGGTATGCTAACATTTTTGAGCTTTGTATGCTAACATTTTTGAGCTTTGCTCTGTGGATCAGTTGAATTATTCAGAAAGATTTAAATCCTTTTGGGTCTCGATTTGAAAATCTTTTAGGCAGGAACAGAGCAGTAGTCGGCTTTGAACTAATTATTGCCCACTACTTAGGCAAAACTTTTATGTTTATTCACTTGTTTCCTGAATTACAAATCTGGCTGACTGGTGGGGTATAGGTGCTCTTTTTGGTATGAGTGCTGTTATAGATAGTTCTTTTGGATGGTGATTTCTCAGGCTTCTAGTTGCTTCTTCACATACATGTGCTGATCTCTAGCTGAGTATTCAAAGGTGGCTGTCCATAGAGCCACAGGGGAGTCTCTTTGTGCTGCTGTTTCTTCTCTCATATTCTGTCCAGTGAACTCATCATCTTTTCTTCTCACACCCTCAGTTCCACCTCTTTAGCTCAAAGCCACTAGGTTTCCCCCACCTATGTACCATATCCTAGAAACTATCAAGGAAGTAAACTATGATAATTGATGAACTTTCTTCATTTGTTTGCTATCTCTTAGGTCACTGATCTTTGTTGTCTAATATTTAATGTCTTGAAAACTTATTTCATATAATTGTTCCCTTTTTACAGTCAGAATGGTAAATGTTATTTTTGTTATCTGTATTGGTCAGCACTGCATAATTTTTTTGACCAGTTACAGGGAATTTCAGTGTGGAAATTCTTATCTTTTAACACAGTGTTGAACAACTAGATATTCATGTGCTGGAAGAAAAACAAACCCTTAGAGCCTTGCTTGATAGCATTCTCTTAATTTCAAGTAGATCTTTCATCTAAGAGCTACCATTATAGAAGTCCTAGAAGAAAACAGGAGAAATTATTGTTGACTTTGGATTAGGAAGTGATTTAGTGATTCTTACATATGTAACGCTAGGTACAGTTTATAAAAGGAATTTTCACCAAGCAGTTTCACTTCCAGGTATATATTCAGACCAAACAGATAACTTGTATACAGCAACATTATTTATGCATGCCAAAGTAAACTGTGTCCATCAGATGAATGAATCAAGTGTGGTCATTGTACTATTAGTCATTTGTACAATGAAATATTAGTCATCCATAAAGAGTAATAAAGTTCTAGTAAATACTGCAACATAGATGAACCTTGAAAGCATTATGCCAGTAGAAGTCAGTCAGGCCCAAGTACATGATTACACTTAGATAAGGTACCTAGCATAGAGAACTCCTGGACACAGAAATAGAATAGAGGTTACCAGGAGTTGGAACTGAGTGGAAAGAGTGTTGTTGTTTATATATTCAGCTCCAACTGCCCTTGACACGGCAGATGGGGTGACGTAAAAGTAACCCTGTGTTGTCTCAGTTTGGAGGCAAGATGTTCAGAAGCAGTGTCAGGAAGACCATGTTTCCTCTAGAACTGGGGGGTGGGGGGTGATGGAGGGGTGGTGGGGATTCCTGCCTCTTCTAGCTTCTGGGAGTTGCTGGCAATCTTTGGTGTTCCTTGACCTGTCGGTGCAGCAGTCCTGTCCTCCAGTTTCACATGGTCTTGTCCCTGTCCCTGTGTCTTTTCATGTTATTTGCCCTCTGCACATGCCTGTGTCCAAATTTCCCTTTAGAGACAGCAGTCATTGGAATGGGTGCTACTCTGATAACGTCATCTTAGTCCGTTTTACCTCCGTAAAGACCTGATTTCTAAAGA
Organism: Uropsilus gracilis; assembly: GCA_004024945.1. Lineage (NCBI taxonomy): Eukaryota > Metazoa > Chordata > Mammalia > Eulipotyphla > Talpidae > Uropsilus > Uropsilus gracilis. Next base: position 16,496 of record PVHY01007682.1, on the reverse strand, counting down.
ATGCCATTATGAGGTACTAGAGGTTAGGGATTAGAGGTATAATACTGTGAGGTATTAGAGGTTCAGCATCTCTTTGGGGGACACATGATTCCACCCATTTCTCTGGAAATGTTTAGTGGTGTCGGTGGCACAACATGTGCCTCCGAATTTAAACATGTTTAAATCATATATTACCACGATTAGGAGTATTCAATTAATCTCAAAAGTAATTTTATCTGATGTGGGTGGGATTTTGAATGATTTCATGAATTATTTGCAAATAGAAAATAAGTTTTGCTGGGTTAATTTTAAAGACTTTTGTGAACCTGTTTCCCTCCACTGATGGTTCCTTTGGTGGTAAATGGAATCTAGTCTCAGGTTCTCTAATTTGATAAAATCTCAGTGAAACATTCCCAATACTAAAGTGTTTTGTTTTGCCTTTTTAAGTAGTAATTTTGTAATTCAGAATAATAAAAGTATTATCTTTAAATGAGAAATAATTTTCTGTCAATTCTATGATCCAGTTTACTAAATTAAAAACAAAAATAATCTCAAATATAAATTTTCATTCTTTACCTTTAGGACCTATTGAAGGAAACACCAAATTTTATCTTTGTACATGTGCATTTATAAACATAATTTGGGTCACAAAACTAATTGTTATTTCAAAGGGCATTGTATCTCTCTTGGGATCAGTTGATATAAAATTCTTACTTTCAGTGTGAGATTTCTGCTTATGTGAACTGTAGTGTCTGGACCAGCAAATCCTAAATGCTACTCAAATTCGGAACTTTTAGAAGGCCCTTGATATTTTCCTAAGTCATGTTGAACATTCTGATTGACAAATTATTCGTGCTCTAAGGCTCTGAGAAAGGAGTTCTAAGGTTATCTGAAAAATAAAGTAGGGAAATACTTGTCTGTTAGCTGTACTATAATCCTGACACGTCAAAATTTTATTTTCACAAGTGCCATTTTAAGGACCAGCTTAATTTTCACAAAATGGAAAATGGAAAATTCATTCACATTTTACTCTTTAAAAAACTTTTAAATACAAGATTAGCAAGATATTAGAGCTGTGGTAATTGGCTATCTTTCAGGGTGATAAACCATTAAAGTTTATGAGTCACATTAACAGAAAACCCTCTCATTTCCACGATCTCTTTATCAATTCACACCACAATAAACATAAAATCCTCTGCCTGGAGTTCAGAGCACAGCAAGGGAGAGAAGGAAAAGCGAGAACAGAAAATCCTGAAAGTAATAAATGGGAACTGTTCTTCAGTCACCTTTTGATGCTCACGCTCCTGGCATATAGTGTACTGCTTGGAGCAGCCTACCCAGTGGTGGCGAGACCCGACCCGGACCCCCCCCCCAGGTGATGTGGTAACTCACAGTGGTCTCAGGACTCAGGATTCCCCACACACATTTTCTGGGAGTAATCCCAAAGCATGGTCAAAAAATGTTAAGTAGCAGAGCAACAGCAGGACTCTGAAGGTGGTGTGAGATTCCTCACTGCTAGCTACTTGATGAGGAAGCCTGGGCCAAGTCCTGAACACAGAGATAGCCTCTGCTCCCTGCTGGTAGGGATTTGGCTTCTCAGTCAGAAGAGCACCATGCTGTGCCTGCTAGTCTAGAAATTTCTACTTCGAAAAGCTCTTGGAAGGAGGCTGTGGTAGAAGCAGTGTGAAGGGGTCACAGACAACAGTCAGAACCCTCTGTTGTTAAGTAAGTCCATTTTTTTTCCTTTACCCTCATTAATTGAATTTCCGTTTTTTCAGATTTGGTTTCTACTTTCATTTTGAAGGTCTCAAAACCTTTTTGAAAGTTGAAGAAATCTACATTTGTGTGCTTCTGCATGTATTATTGTAGCAAGAATATCCAAATTGATGATATGCATATCATAACAGGTTTTTCATGATATGTGGAAAGCATTATGCAAATCCTGTTACATGCAGGTTTTCTTTCAAAAGAATTCTTTGATTACAATTTTTTTATGACAGATTTTGAAAGAAAAAGAATCATTGCCACTTACTCTTCAAAAAGAATATGCTAAATGCCAGATGCTCTTTCTGTGGCAGAAAGATGTATCAAAAGTACATCCTTCTGTAGAAACAGCAGCATTCTTTTGTGAATTGTGAAAGTTTGAACATCACATATGAAATTCTTTGTTTCAGGTTCTGGTCAGGAACGGGGGCATAGAGGACTGAGAATTGAAATGGTCTCAGAAAGCAATTTGGTATCTACTCAGTCACTTGCATGGGCAGTTTCAGAGCCCTGTACACACAGTTTCACCATTTTTAAAAAGATTAAAATCAAGCTAATCATTCTCTAGCCTAAAGGCCTACCTGCAGGAGTTTTTATTTCTCAAGTAGTTACTTTTGCCCAGACTTTGAAAGAAACAATTCTACCCTGTTACATCTGGCAGTACGCTTCAGACTCTTCCCATCCCGTACACTCATCTGATGTGTGTGCATGACTCCTGATTAAAAATACAATTTTTGGTTGGCAAACTTTTTTTTTGTTGTTGTTGTTTTTATGAAATTAAATAATTCAGCTACCTACAACTACATGACAAATAGTATATATATTACAGGTCAGTGCTGGTTGATAATTATCACATAGTCTGCCAAGAAACTTGAAATGTTTGGAAATTATTTAATTCAATGATATTGCCTGATATTACCCACATAGAACTTTCTTATGAGTACTTTTTTTTTTTCTTTTTTTTTCCAGAGAACTGTTGGGTACTTAAAACTTTGAGCAATGTTTTGGACCACCACAGAAAATTTTTCAACTAACTTTTTTTTTTAATTAAAAGGGTTAAGAGATACAGGTAAAACATAATAAGAATTTGTGTATCTGCCATTTATCTTAAAAAATTAAACATAGGTACACTTAAACTGCTGGTATATTTTTCCGTGCTTATCTTTAATAGATTGTTTCACTCATTATTGTTGATGGCATTTATCCATATTAAGAAGTATAGTTCTAGTTCATTTTTCATTGTTACATACACATTTTACTATTGTCTTGGTGGATATTGAAGGTGATTTTAAGGTTTTGCTATACTAAAACCATATGGAATCCCAGTAGGTTTCCCCATGTACACACCTAAGAGTTTCTTTAGAATATATACTTAGGAGTTAAATTGCTGAGTCTTAGAACATAAAAAGTTCTATCGTTGCTACCAAGCTAAAGTTCTTCTGACCTGGGTCTGTCTGATGTTTCCTTATGATTAAACTGAAGTTGTACATCTTTGACAGGCATATCATAAAGGTAGTGCTGTGCTTCTCTGATCCAGTAAGGCCCTCTGTTATGAAATGGCACAAGATTCCAGCTTGTCCCATTTCTGATGATGTGTATTTGGTCACTTCACCAAAGTGATGTCTGCCAGGCTTCTCTATGTAGTTTTTCTTTTTGTAACTTAAATATTTGTGACAAGGTACTTTGAAACAATGTAATTATCATTCTCCACATTCACTTCATGAGGAAGTAACAGTGTCCAGACTTAACCTACAGTCTTGAACAATAACAAAAACTTGACAAAGTTGGGAACAGTATTTTTGAGACAATGGGTGTTTGGTCATGCTGTCTGGTGATCACGCACATGAGGTGAACCCCATGATTTCCCCAGCTTACTGCTTGGAGAGCATTTCCAGATCTCATCACTGGGACAGGGAAACCATACAAGTTTATGGGCCTCTGAGTTGAGACTGAGGATTTGGATAACTCAGTGTGTCTAGAATTTACAGAACAGAGCATCAGTGAGAAGAGAGCACTAAGAGATCAGTGATCACATGATCACCTTTTTTTTTTTTTTTTTTTTTTTTGAGACTAGGTCTTGCTATTTTTGCCCGTGGAACCGCAGGCTCTCGTTGCCCGGGGTACCACGGACTCAAGCAATCCCCAGCCTCAGCTTCCCAGGTAGCTGGATTATAGGCGCACACCACCACGCCCAGCCATTTTTTTGGAACTAGGTCTTGCTACCGACCCCAGGCAGGACTCTAACCATGATCCCTAGCCCCAGCCACTTCATAGGCTGAAGCTTACAGGCATGAGCCACTGTGCCCGGCCTTGTGATCACCTTCTTAAGTGCTTTGCATCAGGTTGCAAACCAGAAAAATCATTGCAAACGAGATAAGGAAAACCTCTCTCATTAACTGGTCCTGAGAAAACTAGGGACTGGTTTACTGCAGTGACTTTCTGAGGCTGCCTGGTGCCCTGGCTTCCTAAATCAGAGATAGTCACCGCAGGCCTATACTCCCCATTTCTCAATTACTCTTAGGCTTTAGAATGTTAATTGCCTCTCAGGTTTGTGTTTGTCTTCTTTGAAATTCAACAGACCCCCCCCCATGTCTCTATAAATACCCCTTTCTTTTGTTAATAAAGTTGCCTTATGACCCATATCTCCACTAGGCCCCCAGCAGGTGGCTGGGTAAATCTCTTCTCTTGAATTCCTTTCTCATGCCTTGCATCTGGCAACACTTAAGTCTTCAGCACATTTGAGAGTAAAACTATCAAGACTAGGCATAAAACCTGTATAAGAAATAGAACCAGTTGTGAAGCTCACAGAAATAGGAATGGTTCATGTTCAACCAGAGGTAGAGAAACCTTGTCACACAGGCACTGGGTAGAGTTCTCAACAGGTGACACCTCAGTGGTGGAGCTGAGTTCACTAGCCATGGATGACAGGCTGCTCTGGCCCTCATCTGACTACACTTAAAAACAACCTCTGAAGCATCAAAGTGATTCAAAATATCTTTACCATATCCCAAAATAAAACAAAAATAATTAAAGGCATGTTCTCCCCCCCCTCCCAAAGTCCAACACCTATAATGTAAAATGTCTAATATCTAAGCAAGCATTGATCACCAGGGATGAAAAGTAAGAAAATATGGCCATTAATAGGATGGCTTATTCAAAACTGACAAGAAATGGCATGTGATAGAATAGACAGACAAGAACTTTAAAACAACAGTTACATGTCGTGTGTGCCATAAAATAGAGTAAAATAGATAAGTCTGGTAGTGTGATAAGGAGTGCACTAGAAATCTGTAGAAAGATCCAAAAAGACTATCCTGTTCCTCATCAAACTTCAGTTTAATTCAGTCAATATGAACTTGTTTTTGTTTTATGTAGTGGGTTACCATTTGTTACTAGCACTATTTGTTTTAGTGTTCAAATTTGTACCTGATTTGTCCAGTAGAAACCCCTTCTAATTGTCCTGTCAGATGGGCACTTTGGATGGATCCCAACTACTCACTGAGCACTGTCTTATGTGTTATGAAAATTGTTTTGCTTTCTCCCAAGGAGCCATGATTCTTTTTTAAGGAGACATGTATTTAGAAGCCAAGATACAAGTCTTAGGTGTTTTCATACTGTTGCGATGTTGCAACACATACAGTCAAAGCTAGAATATATGTCTGTATATTCATATCAATTGAATGATCAAGCATCAGATTAAAAAAAAAAACAAACAGTTCTGACCCAACTGCATATAGTTTTCTGTATAACTTCCTACCTAACAGTGACAAACCTTAGTCTCATTACCCTTTATACTGTTGAACATTTGATCACTCTCACTGTATGTAGCATCCTCATTGCCACCTGGGTACTGCCTTCATGTACTGCAACATGTACTGCCTTCCTGTCCCTCAGTGATACCCCCACCACAATACCCCCGGGCCACCACCCTCTGCCCGCATGTGGAGAGTGACCTTGCTCATAACCACCTCAGCTTTTGTTCTGAATTTGGGGAAGAAAATGGGAGACAGCATATAATGCTTTTTGATACACAAAAGTACATTTCCTTTATGGTTTATGTTTTCTGTGTCATACCAGAAACCATCTTATTTTGAAATTGTATGTTAAACTTTTCACATTTAAGGCTTTAATTTACTACAATTAGTTTTTATGGTAAAAAGTAGGGATCAAGAATATATATATATATATATATATTCTTTTGGAATACGTATTTTTTACTAGATGGGTTCCAGTAATAGTTACTGTATATCATGAATCTATAAGCTATGAGACCTTCATTTTTACTTCTGTAAAATCAGGTTTTCTATATTCGTGGGTCTGAGTCTGAGCTTCATGTATTTCTGTGCTCATCATAGCTAATTTACCATAACTTTACAATTGTGATAAACAAATCACTAAGTATTTCAGTTGATGTCGATTTAGTATTGGGAACTAGATGTTTCCAAAACTACTTGTGACAGACTGGGGACATAAAGATGCTGGAAGTGACTGGCCACTCTCTCTCAGGTTTCCCACTAACCTTCACAGAGTCAGGAAGTTGCAGAAACCACAGAAAATCTCAGAAAATAATCAGTTGTCACCAGTATTGATGATTTATTTAAAAAAAAATACCACATACTCCCTGAAGGATGTTGCAAAACTACAGACTTGTTAAAGTCCATCATACATCTATCCATTCTTGATAAAATAGCAAAAATATACTTTGCTGCTGTCCTCAAGTTTTATGAATGCCTTTCCTTGAGAATCTAACCAGAAACATGCTGAGGAAGAGAAATAGAGCTTCTGGACATCCAGGCCTAAGAGACAGAGGACAGCCAAGAAGGGCCAGAATGGCATGAGTTGTCTTTAGGCATCTGGCGTAGAGTCATGTTATCACACTGATAACAAGTGATTCACTAGGGGGTATTGGTGTTTAGTTGCTCTGTATGCTTCCACATTCGCAGGAGACTAGTAAAATTTTAGTACATTTTCGTGTGCTTATTGGTCATTTGTATGTCTTCTTGTGAAACTTCTATTCAGATCTTTTGCCTTTTTTAATTTGATGTTGTAGGTGTTTTGTATATATCCCAGATACAGGTCTTTGGTGAGTTAAAGATAGTCTGAGAAAGTATCGTGGATATTTCTTCTGGGCTATGTTTGCCTTTTCATTTTCTTTATCATGCCTTTTGAAGAGAGAAGGTTTTAATTTTGAAAGATCCCAGTGTATTAATTTTTCATTTAGGTTAGTACTTTCAGTGTCTTAAGACAAATCCTTTCCTGACCAAGGTCAAGAGGTATTCTCTTATGTATGAAACTTTATAATTTCAGCCTTTATTCTAGGTTTATGATCCATTTTGAATTAATATTTGAGTATGGTTTGAGGTAATGTGAATACGGTTAAGGTTTTATTTTTCTAAATGCTGTGTAGTTGTTTTATACCATATGTTGAAAACCATGTCTGTTCCCCTAGTGAATCATCTTGGCATCCTTTATTGAAAATCAGAACATAGTGTATGTCTAGGTTGTGTGTTTATATATTTCTGGACTCTATTCTGTTTACTCATATACTTATTTATATGCTAAATAAAACCAAAGCATTTACTTACTGTAGTTTTAAATAAACCTTGAAATCTTGAAGTCCTAGATTCTTTGTATTTCCATATTTTAGATTTAACGTGTTAGTTTTTTAACAAAAAAAAAAAACCTATTAATTTTTTTTCACTGCCCTTTTTGCTGAAATTTTGTCAACACTAGATAAATTTGGGGGGAATGAGCATCTTGACAAGATTGAATATCCCATTCTTGAATATAGTATCTCTCAGTTTATGTCTTCAATTCTTCCCAGTGGTATTCTGTAGTTATTAGTGTACATGTCTTACATTTTGTTAAATTTATTAAGTATTTTTCATCAGTTTTAGTGGGTGATAATATACTATTATTTTAACTGTAAATTCAATGTCTTAATCGACTTTTCATGTTTTATGTAGTTTAAATTTAAAAATACTGTTGTATTCACTGCTAAAATATGTCTTTATTCGCTGTTACCATTTTCTTCACATTTTTCAACAATAAAACCACAAAGTTTGTTTCAGGAGTGCTGGGGATGCTGTGATGAAATATTTATATATAAATATATTTAAGCAACCCCAAATGGGAAGTAACACAGTATAGAACTGCAGGGGGGTCTGACACTTCGCTCTTGGGGGATTTTCTTGTTCTCTCTGGAGGTGCCTTTGTAGCTGTTCTTTCTCCTTTCTCTGCTGCTACCTTCCTCATTCTTGACCCTCTGCAACTCTGACCTGTACTGTGGTCATGCTGGCCCCACAGACCTCAATTTATATCATTACCTTTTGGCTCTCCTTTCAGCTGCAAAAACCTCATCTAATTAGGAGCTCCTGAGTTGAAATCTTAACTAGGAGACTGAAAAAACAAATCTTTTTTTTTTTTTTTAAACATTGTTGTTTATTCACAATATAGAATTTCTTCCCTCAGGGCACTCACCATAGTTTTTTCCTCTACCAAAGGTCCCAGCAGTTTTCCAACATACTTTACTGCACTCTCCTCTCCACCTGCTCTCTACTCTCCCCTTTGCCCCTCCTCCTGGATATCTCACCTCTATGGTTTGCTTCAAGGGTCAGTCCTAGTTTATCTTTGTTAGGTTTGAAACCATTGTGTGTTTATCGATTTTTTCCCCTTCACTTAGAATAACCCCTCTAGTTCCATCCATGTTGCAGCAAATGGCATGAGTCTATCTTTTGATCACTGAGTAGTGTTCATCTCTCTCTCCCTCTCCCCTCTCCCCCTTCCCCCCCTTTCTCTCCCCCTGATACACTCATCTGTCCGGGGTCAAGTAGGTTGTTTCCATATCTTGACTGTTGTGAATAGTGCTGGTATTCAAATGGGTTTCCTTCTGACCAGTGTTCTTGATGCCAGGGAGTGCAGTCACTAGGGAATATGGTAGATCCATTTTCAGTCTTTTGAGGACTCTGTATATTTCTTTCCTCTTCTCTGGGCCAGTCTGCATCCTCCAGCAGTGTAAGAGGGCTCATTTTTCTCTGCACCTTCACCAGCATTTGTTATTAGGAATTTTTTATTATACAGGTCATTTTCACAGCTGTGAGGTGGTATCTCACTGTGGTTTTGATTTGAATTTCCTGGATAAGTGATGATGAGCATTTTTTCCATGTCTTTTGGGCATCTGTGTGTCTTTTTTAGAGAAGGGCCTGTTTAGCTACCCTGCCCACTTTTTGATTGGGTTGCTGGGAGAAGATTCATCTTAAAAGACCTTTTCCTGTAGCTCAGGACACAATGGCTGGCTGACCTTGCGGTGGTTGCCTGACTCAGGCTTGCTGTGCTGCAGCCAGGAGAGGAGAGGATGTCTGGAAGGACTGCCTTGTCTTGGGAATAGACCATGGCAGCTCTTAGAAGGGTCTGTGGGCACTGGGGAAGGTGACTGCATTTTCACTTGCAAACTGTTTGGATGGTCTGGAACACAGGGGAGAATTGCATTTGATTAAGTGAAGTGTACAAGTTTTATTCTATCAACTTTGAAACACCTACTTTACCATTTTGCTTCTTTATTTTTCAGCTGGGTTCTTTTATCCCAAATACTCAGCAAATATCTGTGTAATGTATGACACAGAATAATATATAAGAAATGCCTCTTTTATTTTACTTTTGTATTTTTGATTTAACAAGAGAATTGTTGTATTTCAGAAAGCTATATATGAAAAAAAAACTTATGATAAAATGCTGCCAAAGAGATCAGAATTCAAATTCATTTACCTGTCCAATTAACTGAGAGGTAGACTTTGAGTTCCACTGATGGGATTTTTTTTTTTTTTTTTTGGAGACTAGGTCTTGCTGTTTTTGCCCATGGAACCACAGGCTCACGTTGCCCGGGGTACCACAGACTCAAGCAATCCCCAGCTTCAGCTTCCCAGGTTGCTGGGATTACAGGCGTGTGCCACCACACCCAGCTATTTTTTGGGGACTAGGTCTCGCTAGTGCCCCCGGCTGGACTCAAACCGTGATCCCTGGCCCTGGCTGTGGCTTTCAAGGCTGCCACCTACAGGCATGCGCGACCACGCCCAGCTTACTGATGGGATTTAAAGTTCAGGATTTTAAAACTTTTTATTTAATATAAATATACTGAAAGTATTTATATATTTGAGGATATAATTGTTCCCAGAAGCCCAAATGCACAGTTGCTACAAATTTAATAAATATCTTGAGATTGGATGCAAATTCATTGAGAAGCAAAATGCTTCTTTAATGCCAACATGTCCCTTGAATGTATTTGGATCCAGATGTTTTGGCCTGATTTGCTGGAGTGGATGCAGCATTAGCCTGTCAGTTCCCTGCTGTTTGCCATTATTTAGTATTATTAGAGGCTGTAGGCATGCATACTCATTGGAAAAGTTGAAGAAAGGCTTTAAATTGAGGAAGGTACCATACTGCAGTCCCTGTCCAGAAACTCTGAGGCTCAAAGCAAAAAAACAAAGTGACTATATAAATAAAGCATCTGAATACTAATATTAAAAAAGCAGTTGAGTAGCTAAGAGCAGTTCTGCTTGTACCTGGCTTTTGTATTAGCTAGCATTCACTTGAGGTCCTTAAGCACATAATCAAATCTTCATTAAAGGGCTATTCTTTCCTTCCAGGGAAGCATTCTACAGGACATGTATTGCACAATTGACTATGCAAATTCTTTAGTGTAACAGAGAACATAAATTTTATTTCCTAAAGTAATAATAAAGGTCATAAATTCATTCTTTAGTGCTGTGATAACCTTCGATACAATCTAAGATTGCATCCTTAGAATCTATAAATTATTGTACTAAAGTTGATTTCTACTTTAACAGTACTAGCAGCAGATAGTTTTTTTGTCGTATGTTACAAACTGGAGTTTTCTATATAGTAGGTGTGTAATAGATTGGTTTCTTGTCTAATTGTTTTGTAAGCCATAGGATTTAGCCTGTCCTGTTCTCAGCATGGTGATATCCTCCATGATTCAAGGCTTTCCTTAAAAGTTCTGTAAAAATTCAAAAATGCAAAAGTAAAATAGAAGGGCAGTTCTTACAGTGTTTTTCCAGGTCATTCATCACACAGATGTCTGCTGAGTGTTTGGGAGTAAGGACCCAGCCAAAAAATAGAGCAGCGAAATGGTAAAGTAGGTGTTTCAAAGTTGATAGAATAAAATTTAAACATGTTTAGCTTAAAAGTTAAAAACATGATTAGTTTTCCATATATGACTACATATGATAAATGCCCCAGAGCTGTGGCCTCTTAGAAATAGCATGCTCGTGTTTATCAGCAAAGACTAATGCTTCCAAGTGACTGACATAGGTCATCTTCTAATCTATGTTTTTCTAGTTTTAAAAATACAGGGATTTAATGGCCAGTATCTTAGAATTTTTATGCCTGGATTCATAAATAAAGTGGGTAGGTTGTCATTTTCATTCCTATTCTCTGTTGGTTTTGGAATTAAGGGTAGTATTGTAATGATTTTGATATCTTTTTATATTAAGCAATTTGGAGACCAAGTCTAGCTGACCCCTGAAAAGTTTGGTGAAATCCATGTGGCACCATCTGGGCATGTAGTTTTTCAGAGTTAGCTAAAGGACAAGGAATTGCCATTTACCATTTTGTATTTTCATGGCCTTTGGTCTGAGTTTTCTTTTTGTTGCTGTACTAGAACTTTAAAATATTTTTTTCTGAGATTTGTAAGCTAATTTGTTATATATCTGCTAACAATACTGCCACTCATTCATAAATTCACTATGAAATAGTTCAAAAATAAGAACAGGTGAAGTCATATTTTGTGGTGCTTTGTATTTGAAGTGATCCTGATTCTCTTACTTGCTTCCCTGAGAGTGATACTCTCTTGCGTTTGAGGCCCATCATTCCTGCATTTCTAGATGTATCAGCTGTGCATACATGTCTGCCTAAACCATGCTACCGATTTTATTTTGCATTTTCACATATGTTGGCATAAAATTGTTTATTGTGTTTATAATCTTTGCTGCAGCTTCAGCTGTACTTCTGTTTGTCTCATCTGTCTCCTTCCGATACACACACACACGACCAACCTTACCATGCTTTAGTATATTTTCTCTTTTTGGCTAACTTCGCCTTCTTGGCCCTCTGTATTAACATATATTAGCTTTAATTCATTTTCATTGACTTCTGACTGGTTTTATTCCCTCTCTTATTCTCACCCTGGGCTTATTATTTTCCTAACTTCCTGGAGTGGTCACCTTGCTCAATGTTACAATGCTTTGCTAATATACACCAGGGCATATGCCATTGCCATAGCGTTGCCTGTTTAGAATGGGCTTCTCGTCTCTCCTATTGTGCCTCACACACGATTATATATTTTGAATATTATCCTTGAATATAAACAGGATTACATATTTTTCTTTAAAATACTACCTTAGCAGTATCTTACTACCTTTTGTGAAATTTCAGTTTTATTCTTAAGCTATCATATAATCTATGTATTTCCAAAAGTAGCATGTAAGCAGAAATAAAAATCACTAAATTTCACTTTACAAGGTGAAAGTGAACTTATTTGTAGTTCATTGTGAAAACTTCTGGCCTTGACTAGAACACACAGGAGCCACCTCTGTCGTAAGAAGCAGGAAACTCCACAGACTCGCGGTGACTCTGCAGGTATCCGCCAGCTTTGTGCAGTATTTTCTCATTTATGTCATGAATTCTCCCATGGTTCATATCAATGCATCTTAAAATATCTACGTTACAGGCCAACTTTTAAGTCATCCTCCTTCTGATGCTTGAGTTGTAGCGTGCTTGCATCAGGTGTGGTGGCAGTTGTGCTGCTTTCTTGTTTGCTGAGATTTGCTTGTGGCCTGTTAGCTGTCTCTTTTGGTAAGTTACTCACACTGCTTGTGAAAATACATATTTACTTAGCGGAGACCAAATCCTAACTCTGTTTCTTAAACCTGTTTGCTGAATTGTTTAAACCTGCCATATGCTTTCTGAATTTTTGTCTACTGTATTAAGAACTAAGAACAGAGGGTAAAATCTCCCATTTTTGTTAATATAGTTTTCCAGACTTGCAGTTCTGATTTTTGCTTTGAGTTTTGAGGCTCAGTTAGCTACATAGAGATTTAGAATTTGGTCTTTCTGCTAAAGTTGTAAACACTTTAACATTAAAAACTATCTTTGTTTTTATTACACTCATTTAATATTTATTTTGCTAATCCTTCTACCACCAATCATTGATGTCTTTTTGCTTTGGTAGTTTTTCCCCCCCCCGTTCGAATAGCCTGTCATTCTTTAGAGAATATATTGCCACCATCTACCTCCCTTTCATTTGCTTTGTTTTTTTTTTGTTTGTTTGTTTGTTTGTTTTGTTTTTTTTGAGACTAGGTCTTGTTATTTTTGCCCATGGAACTGCAGGCTCTCGTTGCCTGAGATACCACAGACTCAAGCAATCCCCAACCTCAGCTTCCCAGGTAGCTGGGATTACAGGCGCGCACCACCACGCCCAGCTAACTTTTTGGAACTAGGTCTCGCTATGGGCCCCAGGCGGGACTCGAACCACGATCCCTAGCTCTGGCCGCTTCATAGACTGAAGCTTACAAGCACGAGCCACCGTGCCCGGCCTCATTTGCTTTGTTTACTTACATCTATAATGACTACTGATTTAAATTTTCATCTTTTATTTTACTGCTTTTATTTTACTATTTTTTCTATTCCTTTCAAATGAAATGAGTTATTTCTCCTCTTTTAACTAGTTTAGAAACATTATCTTTTTTTTTTTTTTTTGGTTTGTGAGATTACACATATTTAAACTTACTCTAAAACGAATTTTCTCTCCCAAACAACCCTTAACTCCTGTTTTACAAGTTTTGTATAATTTAACTTTTCAAGTTAGAAAACTTATAAGCACTCACATTTTAATTTTTTATTGTACCCAAATGAGATATTACTCTTGTTATAGATAATAATTTTTATGACAGAGTCACTTCTTGCATAGTTCCTTGATCACTATTCCTTCGTGCTCCTCAGAGTTTTACACGTAGGACTGTTTTGCCTTCTTTCTGAAGATTCCCTGCGAAAGTCTCCTGCATATAGGGCTCTGACGGTAATGACCTTTGCCTTGGTCAGAACACGTCTACAAGTGTAGCATTTTCTGGTCCTCCAGCTCTGATCACAGAAAATCAGAACATTCTGCCATCTAATCTGCACCCCCCAGCAGGCACCTGGTGAGCACACTGGAGAGGTGGCCAGGCAGGTGGACTCTGCTGTGTACTTTCTCCCGCTTTCTTGGTGCTAACTGTGAGACCACACAGTGTCTGTAAGGCCAAAACTCCAGAGAGAAATAAGTACTTGTTGCTTGTTACAGTGGACCGCACAGAAGCCGAGAAAGTACGGAATGCAGATAGAAATGATCCAGATACAGCACTTGTGATTGAGGGAATTCCATGCTTTAATAGACACTGAAATCACAAAGGAAGGCCAAGTGCCTTAGCAATCTCAATAAAAATATGAAGTTCTTTTTACAGGGTAAATTTCATAATATAAAAAGTTTAATGCCATCTGGAAACTGTAATTTACAAAAAATGTCCACATAGGCCAAAGATGGCTAACACTGCATACACGGGGTGTGAGTGCCAAGTAGGGAAGGCGTCTTAGGAGTGGAGAGTGACCACAGGTGTCCTCACTGGAATGTATTGGAAGGATCTGGCACAAACAGGGGCCTAGTTCACAAACTACATGTACAGTCATTTTAAATAAAATGTATGATGAAAATTACTCAATTTTTATATGCTTCCTACTTTCAAAACCAACCAGGTTATTGCATGGTGTTTCTTCCAGCCTGGACTGAAACAGTGGCAGTACTCCTCATGGCGAGAGGCGGTGGTCCTTGCTCCAGTGCTGATGTTCACTGGGACAGACACTGGCAGGATGAGGACGGACGGTTGCAACACTGGTCTCAGCTGAGACTCAGTGCATCAGTGTGGACCACGGAGTTCTTAAAATGGGGTGGCGGAGAGGATTTTCATTTCACTACACACCGATGTGTATCATAATGTGAGTTTTAGCTAAACTTGGTATTTTTGTGCTGGTATGTTGACTTAATTAAAAGCAGTGAAGTAGTTGATTCATTCACTGGTGAGAATTTAGATAGAATCTACCACCTTGCAACCAAGGTTTCTCAGAAAGGGAGATTTTATCGCCTGTCTTCAGTGTCTTTCTGCTGATGTAGAAGAGTGGGGCAGGCCATCCAGTTCCTTAGCTGTAAAGGCATCTCCCCAGTGTTTCCTGCATGTTGCACGGAGAAATATGTCTGTAAATTTCATCCACACGCATTGATTCCTAGTGGGGCCAGGACAGGGCCATTTGTGTGTCTCCACGGGGTGCCAAGCTTGCATGCATGCCGATGATCACAACATTCACAGTGGACACTTTCTGTCATCCACCAGGAGGCAACAGATTTTTTTAAAGGTCGAGTATTAGATAATTCAGGCTTTGTAGGTCAAGAGGCAAAATCAGTTATGTAGGTTCTTACGTAACTATTTTAAAATAATTAGTCCATTCTTAGCTCATAACCGTAAAAAATCAGGCCACTGACCAGACTTAGGGTTGTAGTTTGCAAACTCCTGATCTAGATAAATTGTGAATTATACAGTTTCATACCATTTTAAGTATATACTTTTCTCACAGTAGCCTGAAAAATCCACTTCTTGTGGCTCCATTTTACATGTATAGAAAACACCAAGAATATTATAAAGAAGTGGTGATACTACAGTGGTTTTTAAATTGGTTCGATTATTTTATCATACCCCCCCAAAAAAAAATTCACATAAACCATTTGGCTTTTCAACATGAAACCTAAAATAACAATGTACTGAGGACTAAGACCAGGTTAGATCCACAGGTCCTCCTAGCTGGCTTGGTGACCACGGGAAGCGGTCTGGGTGTTGAAAGGTATGTGCTGGAGGTGGCGAATGGCCTCACTGCATCCTCAGATGGAGCAGACCCAGGTCTTTCCTCCAGGGCTCCTTGGCACTTGGGAAAGAGGCTGAGACAGGAACAGCCTAACTATCTACATATGGATTCAGAAACTTACTTTGAGGTTCATTTTTTGTAGTTGACCTGATTTTGCTATGTAAACGCACAGTGCTATAAACTTGGCTTCATTTGCTACACTGATACTTTCATTACCATTGTTTCCCCTATTGGCATAAAGACAACCTCAGTGTTACTTGCTGCTTTACGAAGTTATTTTTTTTATTTTTTTTATTTTTTCCTAATGTTGGCACCGGGGTTAGCATGGGACATCCTTGTTGTCTGCTTCTGTCAACATGGCTGTTGGGGGTAAACTCAAAAATCTCTATGAAATAGCTTAAGAGAGTAGCACCAGTTGGGTAAGGTACCCTTTCTTCAGAGTACACCAAGGACAGGGCAGGTGGTCAGTGCATGCTATAAAGTGAGGTTCTACCCAGGGTTAAAAGCTCTAACTGGAGGGCTTGATGTAGTTTCCCTTCTGCCAGCCCCATATGTCCAGGCCACCTGTTGGCTGGTGTCCTGGGCCATATACATGCCTCACAGTCAGGCCGGTGGGATTTTAATTTCTCAAATAATTTAGAAGAGGCTTAAATTCTTCAACTAAACTTAGTGCTAATATGATTTTCCAGCATTTCATTTCTTTAATAAAATAAATTAATGGCTTCCCCCTACATAGACTATTCTTGTCTCCTCCTAGAGGGAAGCATTTCAGTTTGCTGTCACAGCTGGGGGGG
>PVHY01007681.1:0-65890 GCA_004024945.1 Uropsilus gracilis | reverse complement strand
GGGGGGGGGGGGGCGGGGTGTAGGGGGGCGATTCACCACAGACCCCTCTCGGTTAGCCTCCACTCTGAGCTGCCCACACCAGTAATCAGTAGATCCAGACAAAACTTCAACTAAAGAAACAGAAGCGGCAAGGAACACCAAAACAGACTTTAAAAACAAATGCCTCTAAGGCAGGACTCAAAAAGAGCAAGGCAAGTTCACAGAGCAATGAACTGTAAGAACAAACACGAGAAAGAGTTTTGCATACCAATCACTGGGGAGCTACGACCATAAACCTGGCACAGAGATGCAGTCAACAAGAACAGCAAACTCCTGTTGTCAAAGGATGGATGCCTACAAAATAGCAGTGAAAGCCGGGCATGGAGGCTCATGCCTGTAAGCTTCAGCCTATGAAGCAGCTGGGGCTGGGGATCATGGATTGAATCCCACCTGGGGCACGTAGTGAGACCCAGTTTTAAAAAAAAATATATATATATATATAGCTGGGCATGGTGGCACGCACCTGTAATCCCAGCTACGTGGGAAGCTGAGGCTGGGGATCAGTTGAGTCCAGGGTACCCCGGGCAACATGAGCCTGCAGTTCCATGGGCAAATATAGCAAGACCTAGTCTCAAAAAAAAAAAAAAAGAAGAAGAAGAATGGCAGTGGCCTGACAGCAAAGTTCCTAAAAAGAAGACTTGGAGACCTACCATCAGTTGAAGACAGTCCCCATGGAGGAGCAGCTCTACCAAAACACAAGACTGGGAATCGGGTCCCCAAAACTAAAGACCTGAAACATAATGGGATGAGGCAGAAAACAATAGAAAGAACAGCCACCAATAAACAAGAAACATGGACACAAGCCAAAGGCGCTCGGAATGGTCAATGAAGATATTTTAAAAAACAAAAAAATAAAAAGACTAAAGGGCTAAACATGGACAAACAATAAAAAGAAAGGAGGCAAAGAGACCAGAGGGAGCATGGTGGGGTGGGGTAATCCTATGGGGATCAACAATTATGTGATCATGTATTGTACAAAATCCAAAAATAAAAATATTTTTTAAAAAAAGTAATTGTTCATGATTAGACAGAGCAATGAAAAGTTAAAAAGCCCAAGGTGGGCAGTCGGTGGGCTGAAATTTTAGTGGAACTTTGATCCTTATTCCATATCTTAAACCAAAACAACCTCAAAGGTTTAAACATTAAAAAAAAAAAAAAAAAAGCAGTGAGATCAGCAAAATGACAGAATAGGTGATGGCTCTCAAAGCCCCCTTCAATGAGAATGCTTTCCTGAGAGCCTGGAATTCAGATGAGAGATGCCTGCACCTCAATGGGAAAAAAAAAAAAAAAATGCAAGAATAAAAATGTTGAAGATGGCAAAAACATTCGTTTCCATTTACCTGCAACACCCTTCTCCCAAGACAGTACTTTCCCAATGTCAAAAGAAATCTCCCCCAGCCTACTGCTTCCCATCAGAGAAAGTAAAAGCAAGCAAGCACCCAAATGTCCCAGCCTTCTGGGACCCTAGCGGGAAGCCCAAGTTTGTCTCACCCTACCCAGAGCTGAGGGAACCAGGACAACTGAATCATTGAAAGGCAGCTAGGACCTTGAAAGACAAGATTTGTGTCAGTTGCACACAATTTCAAAACCTGGTCACAGATGTTACTGCTTGGTTGATGGGACACAGAAGGTAAGGCATGCAAAACAAAAGTGTAAAGTACTTGTATGCAATGAAAAAGTGTTATTAGCATTCTACAGACTGCTGTAACTATGAGATGTATGCCTTATACTAATCACAAAGGAAAAACTTGTAGCTGGTGGCAAAAGAGAAAGAGACAGAAGCCAAACCACACCATTATGAAAAAATAAACACAATCATAGAGGAAGACAGACTGCAAATCCAGGAACACAGTAACTACAAATAGAAAACAATGATCAAAATGGCAAGCACAACTAATAAACAATTCGATAAAGTGACAGAATACAAAATCAGCATGCAAAAATCAGTTGTATTTCTACATACTAACAATAAATTACCCAAAAAAAAGAGAAAAAAATCTCTCCTTTGTAGTAGTGTCAAAAGATAAATTAAATTAGCCTAAAAGTTAAAAGATCTGTACAATAAAACACTAATGAAAGAAATTGTAGATATCACAAATAAATGAGAAGATTCAGTGCTCATGGAGTTGAAGAATATTGTTTAAGGCATTCATATTACCCAAAGCAATCTACACATTGATGCAGTCACACCAGAATTCTAATGGCTTGTTTCACAGAAATACAAAATAATCCTAAAATCCATACAGAAACACAAAATACCCCAAGAGCTAAAGCAATTATGAGCATGAAGCCAAAACAGGAGGCAGCACTTTCTGGTTTCAAATTGAAATTCTATGGTCCTGGTGTACAAATAAAACACATGGATCAATATATCAGTATTATGAGGTCAGGATTAGACCCCCCCCAAAAAAAAAAAATAAATCCATACACACAAGTAACTAATCTTCAAGAATACAAAATGGGAAAAGGATAGTCTATAATCTCTTCAACCAAAGCTATTGGAGAAATTGGGATTCTGAATTCAAAATTGTGAAATTAAACCAACACAAAAATCACCTTGAAATGAATCAAAGGAAAGGCTCCATGTCACCAGGGCTCCCCTTGAGTGGCAAGGGCAAGGTGGCAAAGTAGCCCACTGGGACACCCCTCCCCCCGCCATGGGAGGACTTCGATGTCTCCCCTCTCCCTCCAGTACAGGTATGAGTGGCTGGTGCAGGGCACTTGGTGGGGCAGAAACAATGACCAACTCTGGTTTACTCTCACTCCAGTGAGTACTCATCAGGAATAAGAACATTAATAATCCAGCTGCAAACTCAATATAGATAAGGGGAATTGATAAAGGCCCTGGCCACACACATCTTCTGGGCAGGACCCAAAAAGAGCATGGAGGAAACCACCAGATACAGGATTGGGAGACCAATTATAGTGATGATTTATCACAGAATTACACGTACATCACAAGGGACTGGCAGACAAAATCCAGGATCAGAGATAACTTCAGAGAGAGCTAGTTCCCCACTCCCCTTTTCCACAGGGGAAGAAGGTCACAGAAATATGGCAGTGGCCCCATGGCAGAGCTGCAAACCAAGAGAGAGGAGACAAGCCAGAACAACCTGCCTGTCCCCATCAAGGAACGTCTCTACCTACTGTCACTGGAAGTCAGGTTCCCTAAGCCAGATGCCAGAACTATAAGGCAAAGAAGCAGCAAAATGGTACAGAAATCAGAATGGTGGAGACATCGAGCAAGAATCACAAGGCACTGATAGACTCCAAATGAGCTTGGACTGGCTGCCTGATGCAAAATAAGCAGCACAGTCTACAGCATCCCAAGAACGCAGAACCTAACCCAGAAAAAGGGTATTGCTCCAGAAAAGGAAGAGACCAATGGGCTAAACATGGACCAACAAACAGCAACAAACAGAGAGGAGTCTGAGTGAATGGGGGCAGGGTCAGAAGGAAGGGGGTGCTTTCCAGGGGTACCAAAAACCATACAAAGATTACTGATATTGTATGAAATTTTAAAACTAAAAAATTTTATAAGCAAATAAACAAATATAACCATCACCACCAAAAAGAAAAAAGAAAAAGAAATGAGTCAAATGAAACCTTGTATATTTTTGAGGATGTAAATTGATAGAACCATTATATCAACAGTATGGAAGCACCTCAAAGGTTTAAAAACAGAGGAAGTTACACACTTTTTCCTGAGTACTTTCCATGTTTACATGAGTTACTCAGATTAATAAACTTGATATTCTCTTGTTAAACAAATTTTAAACAGAGCTGTTATATAATCCAACAACCCCACTTCTTGGGACTGATCCAAATAATTTGAGGATCTCAAAGAGATATCTGAATCTTCATACTTATTGGGGTAATTCACAATAAGTCAAAGGTAGAAACCTACTAATCCATCAACAGAGAAACTAAGAAAAACACTGGAGTAGTACTGTCAGTCATTCAACAGGGAAATCATGCCATCAACAGGGAAATCATGCCATTTGCATCCATCCTGCTGTTTACATGCATGGACCTAGAGAACTTGATAATAGTGAAATGAGTCAAATACAGGACATACTGTATGATTTCTTTATATGTGGAATCTAAAATAACCAGACTCACAGAAGCAGCAGAACAGTGATGTCCAGAAGCTAGGAGAAGAAAATGGATCAGGGATGGTTGAAGTATAAACATACACACTGTATATACATATGTATAGAGACACATATATATGCATACACATATATGCACAAGATACCATATTGTTTACTTAAACAATTTCCAAGATCTTATTATAGATCTTATATTACATATTATTATTACACACACACATACACATACACACACAAATAAAACAGTAATAATAATAAAAATAATAAAGAGGGTAGAAACTTGGGAAGGTATTAGATATGTATGGCCATGGTGCAGGACAGTTTCATGGGAATATACTTATCCCCAAACTCTTTGAGTTATATACAATAAGTATATGCAGTTTTTTTACATTTTAAACATACTTCAATAAGGTAGTATATGTGTATTAAGTAACTAGTGCCATGAAAGTACTAAAACAATGAATGTTTTCTTTCTAAATCTGAATGTATCAAAAAAACAAAATCAACTTTTTTAAGAAGCAAATAAATTTCAGTGACTATTAACAGATTGATAATTTGATCATTTTGTCCACATTTGGACAGAATTGATTTTTATATAACTAAAACTATGAGAGTCGAGAAACTGATAGAAAATTGGGGAAAACAGCCACAATAAAAACCACAAAAGATAGGGTGCATTTACACATATTTTACAAACTCACAATGTAGGCAAGGAAATCAAGAGAAAAACAGGCATAAGATGGAAGGAGATTTTGCAAAAACAAATGACTTTTTCTTTAATGTGAAACATTAAACAGGGGAAATAATTTGCTGCTCACTCTGAGTTACATATTAAGCTCTCTCTTAATAATCTTGAAGAGCAGAACCAGTAACAGAACAGGATTGAATGACTGCACCAGCTTCATTTTCTTGCCACCAAACTATCAACAACACCGACCATACCAACTGTTCACTCCCAAGAGGGCACAGCTGCCTGTCACTGGCTCCTAGAGTGAATGATGTGTCCTTCCCCAATTCCATATTCAGAGGATTCACACCTCTAGCAAGAAACCAGTCACAATGGGGATACTAATATAATCAAAAATGGCAAATGCTTCAGGGAGTTGCTTGTTAAACATTTACTACCACCCCACCGGATGCATTCCCAAAGAGTTTCAAATCCAGGAGACAGCCACACTGCCTAAGAATTGTTATCAACTAGGCTAGAATCAAACGAGGATCAAGATGTGCCAGGCGACTCTGATATCAGGGGCACAACTGCCACTGGCCTCACCTAAGAACACGGAGAGCTCCAGTCTCCACTCCCTTGTACTGGCAGATGGTCTGAAAATACAGAACCCTGCTGTCTTTCAAGTTGCTAAAGAACACAGAGCAAGAACTTTGCTGGAACAAGCTTGACATGGCTCTGGGAAGAAAGGCATGGGACACCTGCTCACCTGAACTTTCATGCTCTTCCTCAGCTCCTGGAGCTTCTGTGCCTGTTCACGCTTCTCTTCAAACTCCTCATCCTGAAGTGACCCAAGGTTAGACTCCCTCATGCTGTGGGTCTGCAGTCCCTGCAGGTTTTCGGGAGGGAGGGCACAGATGATCTAATGACAAGGGTCTTGTTTATACCTTGAATAGTGTCAGAAGGGTGCATATTTTCCCAAGCCCAGAGCCCCAGCTCATCCCCACTACATATCCAGACATTTGTGAATATCCAGACAAGTCCACAGTTTCCCTTCACTAGCATTCTTCTGAGAGAGTTCAGCACTTGCAGAAGAAAGCCAGTTCCCATGCAAGGACAGAATTCACGAGTAGAATTTCTACTGCACTGCAAGTTCGCTGAACTCCAATTGGAGCTCCCAGGCAGCTCCCCATTTCTTCCTCAGTTCCTAATAGCTGGAGAGAAGCAGACTCTGCAAGTAGCTGGGAGGATGGCAGGTACCTCAGTTCATTCCTAGAAGACACTTCCTCCTGTTACACACACACACACACACACACACACACATACACACATACACACACAGATCCTGTTGTCCCAAGAAGGGCTAGCTTTGCACAGCGCAGTCATGTTATAAGAGGTCTCTGAGCTGGCTGAATATGTTCTGAAGGCACAGAAACTAGATCAAAGATAAGATGACTTTCCACCCACTTAAGATACATTTTTGAACAAGATTCATATATTTGTAAGCATATCATTATTTCAGTAACAAAAACAAACTCCCATTTCTATTACTGTATAAAACTCATAAGACCAATTAAAGCTTTATAGAACTGCAAGTCCCTGAGTTTAACTTGGAATAATCTGTTAATTTTTGACTCTTCTCAGTTTCTATGAAAGCCATATTGAATCCAAATGTAACCATTTCAATATCCCCCAAATATTTTCAGAATCAAATCCTTTTAAGCAGATGCTTGTATGATCCTAGTTTCTGATGCACCACTTATATCTTCACACTGCTGCTTATGATACATCAGGCAGCTGACTTTCTTATATTCCAAATCTTCGTGGCATTTTCCTTTCAATTGGAGACTCCTTTGAGTAACTGGATATACCCTATAATCAACCTAAAATCCTCTCTTCAATCAGGTAGCCTAGTCAAAGAAAGCTTTCAAGCTTCTGTATCTTGGGGAAAGTTTTGAGGACAAGGAAGGGTAATATCCAGGGAGTTCTTACCATAAGCCATATAACGCAAAATTCTGTGTATAGACTAATTTTACTGTTTCAGCAACATATCCTACACAAGAGGGATAAGTCACTTGCCCCAGGCTACAAGTGAGCACAGGACAGAGGAGGGATTCAACCCCAGACACTGCTTTTGGTGTCTGACCACACCGGGTCAGACAGTGGCAGATGACATCAAACTGGAACAAACTAAGAGGAAGATTTAGAGTATAAGCAGATTTTCAACAGAACTACTTTATAAAGCCCTTATGTTGGATACCTCTTCCAGCATAGAGTTATGGTTGGTGGCATTCTTAAATTCATCCCAAAATAATTTCTTCAGCTTGTCTATTTCCACATGTAATTTGGCCCGTTCTTTTTCTATCCATCCATCCAATTCTCTCTTAGTTTCTATTTCCCTCTGACGAGTGACTTCTTTTTCCTGCAAGTAAAAGCAAGAACAACCAAATCATTAATTCAACATTATGGCAAATGTATACTGAGAACCTGTAAGGGCCCCTGACCAATGCAGTAACTATCCAAGGAACATTCATCTCAAGGCCTCCCATTACATGAATTTGCAATGGGTCAAATTTTATCTGAACTATAAAGTGACCCAGATGGGAGACCTTGGTGAGGTAGCATCCTCTGTTTCAGAGGGCACAGTGGGGTACAGGTCAGCTGTAGTCCCTCGGGGGTAGCCAGGTCAGCCCAGCTGCCTCTATGCAGCCTGGGGCTCTACCCCTTCCACCTCGGGTTCAGGTGGGAGGGGCCCCATTCCCTCCAGGTTGCCATGCTTGGATGGAAGGTCTCAGTGAGGTAGTGTCCTCTGTTTCAGAGGATGCAGTGGGGTGCAAGCCAGCTGCTGCCCCTCAGGGATAGCCAGATCAGCCCAGCTGCCTCTATGCAGCCCAGGGCTCCCCCCTGACACCCCTAGCCAGTGGGGAACAAAGGCGGAGAAGACCTGGGGGTAAGCCCCCCCCCCCAAGCCTGGAGAGCCTGGAAGGGAGGACCAGATGGGATTTTAGCCCCATCCACTAGTGGATAGTTGTGGCACAAGGAAGTCATCTGCAGCCCAGATCGGCCAAGGCATTTACCCCCAGGTCCCAGTCCTAGGGGGGATTGGAACAGCACATGCACGGACATCTGGGCTCCGTCCTCACACAGGGAGGTACCGGCGCTTGGGCAGGTGGGGGGGGTGGTGGAGATGCCCCTTCCATTTCACTCTCCAGCTCAGCTAATCTTCAGGAGGAGCAAGAACTTATATAACACAAACCCCATCATAAAACAGGTGAGGAACCAGGTAGAAATTCAGCTCACAAGCCTGAGCTGGACACAGCAGATGGACAATCAAGAGAACCAGTGCATATGAGACAGAAGAAACATTGTTGTACGGAAACACAATGTCATGAAGTGCACCTATGTGCTCACCAGGTCTAGAAGACCCAAAACCTCATTTTGGAGATGCCTTCTAGGAGAGCAAGGTGCCCCTCCCCACACTATGGGAGAGGAGAGGAAGACCAAAGACTGGGGGTATCGGCCCCACAGCAAAGTTGCAAACTGAGGCAAAGGAGATGATCTACAATAGCCATTCACAGATGCCTGTATCCACAGAGAAACTTCTTTACCGACACTGACTGGGGGTGAGACCCCCTAAATCTGATACCAGAACCATAAGGTTAAGCAGCAAAACAAAAGAGATGGAATTGGAGAAGACAGCCTCCAACGAGAAAGCATGGACAGACCACAAATAAATATATACTGGCTGCCCAAGGCACACTTATGACTGAAAACCTACCATCAAGCTTGCCCGGTTCTGAGAACATAACCCTTCACCCAATGAAAGAATACTACCATGGGAAAGAAAGAGACTAATGAACTTAACACAGACTAGCAAACAACAAAGAGTGGGGTGTGAGAGAAATGGAGAGGGCACCTGATGGGGGGAGGTGTCCCAAAAACCATTTACTGAGATTATGATTTAAAGACTAAAAATAGATAAAACTTAAAAAAAAAATGAAGTGATTTGAGGTTAGGGGAAATGACATCGTTCTTCTTATATTCCTCATGATGTCTGACATAGTTGGCTTACCAAATGGATGCTGTTGGAATAAATGATGAATAGAAATAACCAAAGGAATGAGTGAGGCAAGTCAGTAGGCATTTATTATTTAAATTCTTGCTGAATATCTCCTCTGGGATGGATATGGAGCCTTCAGAACAGGACCTGTTCTTTGCCCTCAAAAAGCTATTTAACAGTGTCGTATAAGAAGTTAAAATCTAAATGCTCTCAGAGAGTACTAAAGAATGCAGAAAATTACACTTCTCTGTTCTACTTTTGGCCACAGAAATCTGGCAAAATAGCTGAATTTTCTTTCCAGATGGCTAAAATCATTTGCCACATCCAGGAAAATATCATGCTAGCTACATCACCCCCCAAAACCCCCTCCCCACATGAGCTAGTAGGATTTCTGTGCCCTCTGGGTCCCCAAGTTCTCCCAGCATTTCCTCTCCACACCCACCTGGCTCTGCCGCTGCTTCTCGGCCTCCCTCTGGGCTTCTAGTTCTCCTTGGGTCCATTTCAGCTTGGTCCGCAGCTCTTCTAACTCCTCCTGAACAGTCTGTCCCTGCTTCTTATGCTTTCCTGTTCAGTGCAGGCAAAGAGAGGGGGATCCCTTTGAGTTACACTCAAGGGAGAGGAGTACCTCCTCATGCCGTATCTCCTGGGTCTGAGATCAACTTTGCCATTTACAGCACATGTTCACCTCAGCAAGTGACATAAAAATCCCTGACCTTCAGTTTCCCTAGATCATCAAATGGAGATAGCCATACCTAGCTTGGGAGGTTGTTGTAGGAGATAATGTGAAACTGCAAAATGCTTAGCATAGAACCTGACATGACAGCTGAATGACAGACAGCTGAAAAACAGCTGATGCCTAAAATAACTACACTGAAAGTACTGACATAGTAAAAACAAATGTACTAGAGTAACACCAAATAGCATGTACACAATGATCAATCACTCATACAAAGAGCATATCCATGTATCCTATCATCAGAGAGGCAGTCACTGTAATGAAAATAATTGTAGTTTAACATGACTTCTTCATTAATATAGTATAACAAAACATAGCTTTAAATTTCAAAGGAAAAAGAGTGATGTGTATCATGAAACAATATTTTAGTCAGTGTTTAAGTATACACTTTAATTTTTTAACTTAAAATAAAGACTCAGTATGAATTTTAAAAGACCATTCTAAGCCATATACTAATAAGGTAAAAGTTAAGTGCCAATTACACTTCAACATTTATTATTTTATATGGATACATTTGATTATAGCATAGATAAGCTCAAGTCTCTCATTAAAGAAGAATGAATTTTGTCAGATTGAGCTTTTTGGAAAGAAGTGATTTTTAGAGGATGTAGAAAAGTGATTTGAGGTGAATGTTGCCTAGGAGAGCTAGCATATATGGGAAGACAGCTACCTGAGCACCAAAGCAACAAAGGTACCTAAAAACATGTTCCCTCTCCCTGTAACACCTTACATTAAGGTGATCATGAAGAACATGTAAAGATTTATAGACAAGAATGTTGATCATCAAGTGACTGTAATAGGGATATTTCCAACTAACCCACATAAATTATGAAAAATTCAATTGTAAACTAAATACTACCTGTCCATTTAAAACCATGTTTTCAAAGATGATAATGACATTGAGAAATGTGATCTGTTCTTAATTGAAACTAGGCAGAAGTCAAAATAGCACAATATATGATTTTATAAGTATGCAGAAAAATAATTACAGAATACACCAAAATGTTAACTATTATTGATAGCAGTTATACTAATAGTAGCACTATACTATTGCTATACGATAGTAGTATACTAAAATAGTATTATTATCGATAGCAGTGATATTAACAATGGATTTTTATTTTCTTTTTTCTACTTTTTTCTACTTTTCTACTTTTCTTTTTTTCTACTTTTCTCTCTTTAAATTTCCTATGTCAAAGGCATAAAATACACATAACATAAATTTACCACTTTACCCACTTGTAAGTGTACAGATTAGTGGCATTAAATACATACACACAATGCTGTCCTACTATCACCATCATCTGTGATGTGTGATGTGTTATAAAACAGAAACTCTATACAATTAAACAATGACTCCTCATCACTCTATCTACTCCCAGACTCTGGCAATCATCATTCTACTTTCTGTCCCTAGGAATCAGATGACTGTAAGTACCTCAGATAAGTGAAATAAGGCAGTATTTGTCCTTTTATGACTAGCACTTCACTGAGAGTAATATCCTCAAGGTTCATCCCTATTGTCACATGCGTCAGAATTCTTCCTTTTATGGCTGCACAATGTCCCATCATAAATATTCTTTTCATATTCATTCATCAGTCAGTGGACACTTGGATCGCTTCCACATTGCTTAACTGCTGTGAATACTGTTAACTATAAATATGGGGATAGAAACATCTCTTCAAAGATGTGGTTTTTCATCAGAAAAAAAATTATTTAAGCAGTGGAAAATTCTGGTGTTCTTTAGCAGCCTCCAATACAATATGAAGAATTAAATACAGAGTAAAAGCACAGAACCTAAGGAAATAGTTCCACTTTAAAACTCTAAGTCTGTGGGGTAGGGGTAAAGGATGGAGGGGTGATCCAAAAGACTGTGGTGGAGGGTTATTGGTACTCTGGTAGTTGTGGTGTGTGTGGTGTGGTACTTTGGTACTTGCACTTGAAGAACCTATACTACTGAAATATTTATTGTGTTGTAAATCAATGTTGCCTCAAAAAAATTATGGTGATAACTTTAAAATAAATTTAACAAAAACTTAAGTCTGTTCTTCAAAAAGGAAATTAAAATAAAGGAAACTTCTTTGAGCTTATTTAGTTGAAGTTCTGTTCTTATATTTATTTTGCGTTTCAACAGCTAATTCTTAGTGAACCTCAAAAAATGTACCTAAAGTATGTATGTCTCTATAGTGGAAACATATGCCCTTGAAACTAATTTTAGAATTTGAGACATAAAGATAAAGTGATGGAACCATGATAAGTGCATATACATAGAGAAGCCAAAGAATTGATCCGACTTACATTAACCCCATATAAGCTCATTCATAAATGATATCAATGAACAGCAGATCTGCAGAAGACTGAGACGTCAGGGTTCTTTAAGGTCTTCAAGACTGAAAAGGGGAGGCACTGACCACAGTCACACAATGGAAAAGGCCAGAGCTACAACAAGAACTACCTGTCTCTCAGTCCTGTCACAACCTATGCACATGCTTAGGACCTCTCCCAGCCCTGCATGAGATGCCCTGGTGGCATCATCCCATCCCCAGGTGAATGACAAGGTTTTGAGGGTACTTCTGATTGTATAGGTGTCCCTCAGCCAGGGAACCAGCTCAAGTCCTTCCACTGTCCCAGGAGAGCCCCAGAATGCCACCTGGACTTACCGCCTTCCAGCATGCCCCCATGCCTGCGCTGGATGTGGCCCCAGAGGAAGGTGGAATTCATGAATATCTTGTCACACAAGTGGCACTAGACAGGGGGAAGGAATTGGGAAGTGCAGGGTTACATCACCTGAGTTAGTCCAGGATTCCCCTTATAGTCTTTTCAGTTCCCTTGGGATCCCTAGACTGCATCAGAAATTAAGAGTTTGATTTACTGGGTAATAGAATGACTTCAAATCCTTCTCTTCTTCTGGGCACGGTGGCTCATGCCTGTAAGCTTCAGCCTATGAAGCAGCTGGGGCTAGGGGTCGTGGTTCAAGTCCACTTGGGGCAAAACAGAGAGACCTAGTCCCAAAAAATAGCTGGGCATGGTGTTGCGTGCCTATAATCCTAGCTACCTGGGAAGCTGAGGCTGGGGATTGCTTGAGCCCGTGGTACCCCGGGCAACGTGAGCCTGTGGTTCCATGGGCAAATAACGAGACCTAGTCTCAAAAAAAAAAAAAAAAAAAACCTTCTCCTCTGCCTCTCACCCTCCTCCCCCCACTCCCCCCCCAAAAAAAATTCTGCCCATTAGAATCACTGAAAGAGCTTGAAATACAACAAATGCCCTTGGGGAATGTGACGTTGACTATCTGATAACACTATGGAATTTTTGTTGGCATCTTAAGCATGATAGTGGTATAGAGTCTATGTTTTAAAGTGGAAGGCCTTGCCTCTCAGAGATATATTCTGAAATATTTATAGATAAAACCATATGACTTGTATGTTTCAAAATAGTCCAAGAATCAAGGGCACAAAGTAAAGGGGAAATAAACATTGCCATGAGTTGGTAACTATTGAACTGAATAGTATAGGTGTGAAGATTAATAATATTACTCTACTTTTTGAGAGGTTAGAAAAAGCCTGTAATTAAAAGGTTATTGTTTATTTTTTAAAATACCAATATCCAAGTCCCACCCAGGGTTAAGAACCACCACAGTAGAGGATTAGAGATAACAGTATCTGTAATTCCTCTTCCCTTTCCTCAGGCATTTCAGACACTACCAATCTATCACAGCATCTTTGCAATGTAGATCTTTAAAGTCCTTCCAAAACAGGTCTGCAAGTTGCTATTGCTAGTCAATTTTTGTAAGAGGGCAGATTATTTGCTATTGTGCACAGGAGCAAAATGACAGAAATTTTCAGTTGTCACCTTAAATCCATTTCCCCTACTTCCCTAGTAAGAGAAACCCTGGTTTTATTGTTGTTGTGTTTTTTGTTTTGTTTTGTTTTGCTGGACCCAAGACTAGTGAGAATGACCATGTCCCAGCCTCCCTGGTAACCAGTGTGGCTGTGGGACCAAATTCTGGCCAATGGCAGATCAGCAGAAGTGGCATATGCAACTTCTAGGATGTGTCACTTAAAGAAAGTTATGACATTCTTTACCATTCCTTCTCCTGATGAATCAAATATGAACCTTCAAGATGGTTCCAGGCAGTATCTTTATGCAAACACATCCTTCATGAACACTTGTACCTGCCACACTTATACAATCTCTACATATACACATTCTAAAGCATCTGATTCGATGCTCTCAGCATTTCTGGCAATGAGCAACATCTCTAAAATCTCCTCAGCAGTGAGAATGGCCCACTACCACCTCAAAATCCAGGGTAGTGGTACCATCCATGTGATCCAGTGGCCAGGTACATAGCTCTCCTGCTGCCCCCACCCTGCAGAGATTCCTCACCATGTGGTAGGTGTGGGCGCCTGTCTGCTGGAGCAGCTGCTGTAAGATGTTGATCATCTTGTGTCGCCGGCGACACTCCTCCCGCACTCCCTTCAGTTCATCAACCTGGCGGTCCAGCTCTTTCTGGTCACGCTCCTGCTGACCCAGGCTGACCTGCAGCCTTGCTTCCAGCTTGGCAACGCTGGCACTCAGGCAGTCCTGGCAGTGCAGCAGATACTCAATGGTGAGCTGTGCCAGGCGCAGCACTTTCAGCAGCCCTGCATCCACAGGTTGCCCACAGCGGCTGCACGCTTCCCTATCCAAGTTGCAGAAGGTGATGCCAGCGATGTTCTCCTGCAAGGTGGCCACGTCCAGTTCCCGGATCACATAGTCCACATCCACGGCACTAATTCGTCTCCAGTCAACACTCTCACGACGAGGCTGGAACTTGAAGGGAGGGAAGTTGTAGGCCTCCAAGAGGGGGCTGCCATAGACTGCAGCAGCAGCAGGAGACTGCATGACTGGGGGAATCCCTGGACCAACTACTGGGGAGGAGGAACACAAAGCCCACGGCAGCAGGATGTGAGAGACAACCTGAAAAGAGAGAAAGTCTCCAAGTTAGGCAGGTTGGAGTGACTACAGGCACTGCACATCAGTCCTGCCATAGTCTAAGTGGGGCAAGGTGAGGACCTGCCACCTGTTATCCATAGCCAGAGCTGTGGAGAGCAACAGTATATCATATTGAGGCAGATGCTCAGATCCTCATTCTGGGAAAAGTCTCTCCACGGCTCCAAGCCTCCTGCACATGTTGATAACCACGGGAGCAACGATATGGTGAAGAAGGCATCAGATGAAGCAGTAGCCAAGTCACTGGCACATCACAGGTCTTCAACACACACTCTCCCTCCCAATGCCCAATTCCAATGCAAGATAGCCTGTGAGAGGGTTTTGTCAAGGAACAGGTGGGTCCTTCTGTAGGTGGCAGAAATACCTAGAGTCCACCACACCCCAGGATCTAACAGAATGGAGAGGAGCTCAACTACAGTTCCTACATTCCCTGAGATCAGGTGTGATCATATATATGACTGTATCTCTCTAGTGGGAAATGAGTAAAATGATGTCTAGGTCTCTGCACTCAGGCAGCATTCCAGTCATACTGGGCTTTGATTCAAACTAATGTTTAGTGAAAAAGCTCCAATTTGTAGCCCTAAAAACTCAGATTCTACACCTCACTTTCTTGGTAGAACAGGAATTGTTATCTCTCTTTGAAGAGTAATTTGACAATAGCAATAGAATTTTAAAATGAACAATTCTGCTACTACGTATTACAATTTATCTACAGGTGAACTGATCTAAATGTGCAAAAGACACTAGTGGAAAAAATATCACTATAGTATTGTTTGAAATGGGAGAGCATAAGAGAGTGAACTGCAAACTAGAATAGGGGATACAAATGCTATATCTATACAATGAAATACTATGCAATTGTTGGTAAGAATAAGGACAGCTTTCCTGTACTAATATAGACTGATAATTGCATATACATATACATAATATACATACTATTTCTGTTTAAAGATTATATTAACAGAACCACAATTAATAACTTTCAAAAATAAAGGTGATACGGAACTCACAGATATCTGAATATACATGTGTATATCAAATAGTTCACTTTAGGAATGGGCCTCTGCTATACAGACTGAGGATGGACTGAGTTTTACTGGCCCAGGAAAATCCAACTTGCTGGTGAAGAGCTCACACCCCAGCAACCTGGTGGGGCTCAGGTGAGGGCTCTAGCCAGCACCGGACTACTTCCAGTTGCCAAGGT
Source organism: Uropsilus gracilis (assembly GCA_004024945.1). NCBI lineage: Eukaryota > Metazoa > Chordata > Mammalia > Eulipotyphla > Talpidae > Uropsilus > Uropsilus gracilis. The sequence continues at coordinate 50,079 of PVHY01007681.1, read as the reverse complement.
AATGAACCTGGGAGATTGGGTAAGGCTGCAAGTTTTGCAACTGAATGGAACTCTGCTATACAGACTGAGGGCAGACTGAGTTTTACTGGCCCAGGGAAATCCAACTTGGCAGCAAAGAGCCCACATCCCAGCAGCCCAGAACCCAAAGTAGAGAACCAAGGACACTCACTATGCAAGAGCATCAGACACCCAGTCAAAAAGGTTTATACAACAAGCCATAGATGCTCAGAGGCACTGAAAAATATTTAAGACCCAATAATCAAAAAGAAGAGAAACAACGAAAAAAAAAGACAGACAATACAATAGAAACCACATATATTCACCACATCTACTCACTCTCTGAATAGGAACTTGACACCCAAAATAGCCAACAGAAACAAGATATAATCACCACAGCAGCAAAAGCACAAAGGCAGAATTAACCACAACTAGATAGGCTTCAACATGCCATCTAATACTAGAGCAGTAATTACTCAATATGTAGAGCAAGTTCAAAAGGAAAACACAGGAAGGCAGAAGAGTACAAATACTCAAGCAATCCCTAAGAAAAATAACTTACCACCAAAGGATAAACAATCTGCAGAAACCAAAATGGATGACATGGAAGAAATGCTTCTTATGTCAGACAAAGAATTCAGAATCAATGTGATAAAAGCACTCAAAGAAGCCAAGGAAGAGAGGGAAAAAAGGGAAAGAGGTTAGAAGCTTTCATGAACTAAAAGAAGCTGAAAAATAGAGAAAAAATTGTAGCAAAAAGAGCAATATCATTGACAAACAGAAGAATGAAATTGAAACCCAAAATAAGAAGCTGCAGGACATACAGTGTATAAGAGGAGCAATAGAGAACTCAAAAATGCAGGGAAAAGCCAGAAATAGAACGAATCAGCACACTAGAGGATACAGAAGTAGAGAGAATGAAGAAAGAGAGAAAAACAAAGTAAGAAGACAGAAGAAAAAATCAGAGATCTGTCAGATACCCTAAGGAAAACAAATATAAGAGTAATTGAAATCCCAGAAGGAGAAGAGAAAGACATAGGATCTTAAAGGCTTTTCAATGAAATAATGGAGGAGAATTTTCCAAATCTGGAGAAATAAATGAAAATAGATATACAGGAAGCAAAAAGGATACCAAATTACTTTAATGAAAGAAGAAACACAGCAAGACATATCATAGTAAAACTTTCAGCAGCCAAAGATAAAGAAAAAATTATGAGAATAAGAAGAGAGAGGAAACAGATAACCTACAAAGGAAAACCCAATAGACTGACCTCAGATTTCTCAGAAGAGACACTCCAAGACATCTTCAAAACACTCCAAGATGAAAAGTGCCAACCAAGAATACTCTACCCAGTAAAACTGTCCTTCCTTTATAAAGGAAAAATTAGAACCTTCTCAGACAAACAAAGCCTTCATAAATTTGCTACCACCAAACCCACACTCCAAGAACTCCTGCAAGAAGCCCTAAGACCAAAACCCACAGAAGAATAAAAAGAACAAATAATAAAAAATAAGGTCAGGAATGGTGGCGCATGCCTGTAGGCAGCAACTAGGAAGTCGTGGCTGGGGACCAAGGATCATGGTTTGAGTTCCGTCGGGGGCACATAGTGAGACCTAGTCCCAAAAAAATAGCTAGGCATGGTGGCACACGCCTGTAACTCATCTTCCTGGGAAGCAGAGGCTGGGGATTGCTTGAATCCATGGTAACCTGGGCAATGTGAGCCTGCAGTTTCACAGGCAAAAATAGCAAGACCTAGTCTCAAAAAATATATAAATAAGTAAATAAAAACAAGAGAAAGATAAACCTAAAACAGAACTCCAACTGACCACCAGGAGCCCAATGTTAGAACCCCAAACATCAATAATTACTCTAAATGTCAATGGACTAAACTCATCAATCAAAAGACTGGATTAAAAGACAGAATCCAACATTCTGCTACCTCAAGAAATACATCTGATCCCAAAAGATAAGCATAAAGTGTAAGGTAAAAGGATGGAAAACAATTCTACAAGCAAATGGCACCCCAAAAAAGGTACGGGTAGCCATTCTTAGAGCAGGCAAAAGATTTCAAAATAAAAAAGTGACAAAGGATAAAGAAGGTCAGTACCTAATGGTTCAAAGGTCAACCCATCAAAAAGACATAACAATTATCAACATGTATACACCAAACAAGGGAGTACCAAGATTCATAAGACAGCTACTAAGAGAACTGAAAACAAATATAGATGAAAATACTTAAGTAGTAGGAAACTTCAACAAAGGACAGATCAAAAAAAAAACAAAAGCTACACTAGGACACAAAGCCTTTAAAGAAGATGCAGACAAAATAGACCTAATAAATATCTACAGGACATACACCCACAAGAAAAAGAATACACCTTCTCCTCAAATGCACATGGATCAATCTCTAAAATTGATCACATACTAGGCCACAAGGCAATCATGAATAAATACACAAAGATTAAAATAATACCAACTTTTTTCTCAGACCATAAAGGTACCAAACTAGAAACCAACGATGAAAAGAAAGCAAGAAGAGCATCCAACACTTGGAGATTGAACAACATGCTACTAAATGAAGAATGGGTAATTGAAGAAATTAAAGAAGAAATTAAAACCTACTTTGACACAAATGAAAAAAGAAGACACAACATTCCAAAATGTCTGGGATGCAGCAAAAGCATATCTAAGAGGAAGGTTCATAGCATTACAGTCCCATATCAAAAACCATGAAGCTAACCAAAAAAACACCTAGGCCAGGCACGGTGGCTTGTGCCTGTAAGCTTCAGCCTATGAAGCGGCAGGGGATAGGGATCGTGGTTCAAGTCCCACCTGGGGCCCACAGCGAGACCTAGTTCCAAAAAAAATAGCTGGGTGTGGTGCCACGTGCCTGCAATCCCAGCTACCTGGGAAGTTGAGGTTGGGGCTTGCTTGAGTCTTGGTACCCTGGGCAATGAGAGCCTGCGGTTCCTTGGGCAAAAATAGTGAGACCTAGTGTCTCACACACCAAAAAAAAAAAAAAAAAAAAACCTAATCTACCAACTTGAAAAATAAAATGAGCAACAGGAGAACCCAAATCCCGGCAGAAGACAAGAAATAACGAAAATAAATAATCTAGAAACCAAAAAGACTATCCAGAAGATCAACAAAAACAAAAGCTGTTTCTTTAAAATAAGTAAATAAAATTGATAAGCCCCTTGCAAAGCACACAAAGGAAAGAAGACAGAAAATTCAAATAAACAGAAACACAACAGATACAAAAGAAACCCAAAGGATAATAAGAGAGTATTATGAACAACTATATGGAAATAAATACAACAACCTGTATGAGATGGACAAATTCTTAGAAAGATACAACTATACAAAATTGAACAAAGAATATATAGAGAACTAAAATAAACCAATCATAAGCATCAAAAGTGAAGCAGTCATCAAAACACTGGCTTAAAACAAGAGCCCAGGACCTGATAGCTTTACAACTGAATTCTACCAGACATTCAAAGTTGAAATAACGCCTGCACTACTAAAGCTTTTCCAAAAAATTGAGAAAGAAGGAATACTGCCAAACACATTCTATGAAGCAAACATCACACTCATACCAAAATCAAATATGGACAGCTCCAAGAAAGAATACTATAGACCAATTTTCCTGGTGAACATGGATGTAAAAATTTTAAACAAAATCCTGGCAAATCGAATCCAATGATGCATAAAAAGCATTATTTACCATAATCAAGTGCGATTTATCCCAGGGGCACAAGGAAACATATGGAAATTAATTAACATAATACACCACATCAACAAAGAAGAAAACAAAAACCACATGATCCTATCAATAACACAGAGAAAGCATTCGACAAAGTCCAGCATCCATTCATGATAAAAGCCCTTGAAAAGTTGGGGATTAAAGGAATTTACCTCAACATAATAAAAGCCATCTATGACAAACCTATAGCAAACATCATCCCAAATGGGAAAAAACTAAAATCATTCCAATTAAGATCTGGAACCAGGCAAGGATGCCCACTCTCCCCACTACTTTTTAACATTGTACTGGAAGTTCTAGCTAGGGCAATAAGGCAAGAGAAAGACATGAAAGGGATACAAATATGTAAAGAGGAACTGAAGCTATCATTACATGCTGATGACATGATTCTCTATATAGATAAACCAAAAAATCCACAGAAAAATTACTTGAAATAATAAACCAGTTCAGTAAGGTAGCCGGATATAAAATCAACACACAGAAGTCAGTAGTTTTCTGATACGCAAAAAGTCCAATAGGAGAAGAGGAAATCAGAAAAACCATCCCACTTACCATTGCACCAAAAAAAATTAAATACCTGGGAATAAACCTAACAAAACACATGAAAGAACTATACAGAGAAAACTTTAAAATGCTGCTAAAAGAGATAGAAGAAGACATAAGGAAATGAAAGGACATTCCCTGTTCATGGATTGGAAGAATTAATGTCATCAAAATGGCCATCCTACCAAAAGTTATCTACAGATTCAATGGAATCCCGATAAAAATCCCAATGAGGCCCTATAGCTCAGGGGTTAGAGCACTGGTCTTGTGAAAAATCCCAATGACATTCTTTAAAGACATTTAAAAAATTACTGAAATTCATATGGAATAACAAAAGACCTCAAATGTCAAAAAACCTTTTGACCAGAAAAAAAGAGAATGGGGGTATTACAATTCCAAACTTCAAACTATACTACAAAGCCATAATAATTAAAACAACTTGGTACTGGTACAAAAACAGACAATCAGACCAATGGAAGAGAATTGAATACCTGGAAATAAAACCACACATATGTAGTCAACTAATCTTTGACAAAGGAGTAAAAAACTTACATTGGAATAAGGACAGCCTCTTCAATAAATGGTGCTGGGAAAATTGGACTAAGACTTGCAAAAAAATGGACCAAGACAACTCCCTCACACCAGGTACAAAAATCAATTTAAAATGGATAAAAGATTTAGATGTCAGACCTGAAACCATAACATACATAGAGGAAAACTTGGGAAAAACCCTCCATGAATTACAATTCAGAAATCCATTTCTGGACACATCTACAGATGGCAAAAAAATGAAGGAAAACATAAATAGATGGGACTACATCAAACTAAAAAGCTTCTGTACAGCAAAAGAGACAACAGAAAAGAACAAAAAGAAGCCCAACCAAATGGGAAAAAAAATTTGCCCTCCACAAAAGTGATAAGGGTTTAATAGTGCAGATCCACACGGAACTCACACAACTAAACAAAAGCAAAACAAGAAGCCTAATCAAAAAATGGGGAGAAGAACTGAAAAAAGACACTTCTCCAAAGAGGAAATACAAATGGCCAACAGGCACGTGGAAAATTGCTCAATGTCACTAGCAATCAGGGAAATGCAAATCAATACCACAATGAGATACCACCTTACACCAGTAAGAATGGCCCACATCCAAAGAACGGGCAACAACAAGTTGCTGGTATGGATGTAGAGAGAAAGGAACACTCTTACACTGCTGTTGGGAATGTAAACTGGTCTGGCCACTATGGAAAGCTGTGTGGAGGACCCTCAAATTAATGAAAATGGAACTATCATTTGACCCAGCAATTGCTGTTTTGGGAATCTACCCAAAAGAGACCTCAGTGTGGGTACAAAGGGACACCTGTGCTCAGATGTTTACTGAAGCACTGTTTATAATTGCAAGGACTTGGAAGCAACCTAAATGCCCCAAAACAGATGACTGGATGAAAAAATGTGGTATATATACACAATGGAATATTACTTATGAAAAAATGTGGTATATATACACAATGGAATATTACTTATCAATTTAAAATGACAAATTTGAGGATTTTATTATAACATGGATGTACTTAGAAGAAATCATATTAGCAGAAATAAGTCAAAAAGAAAAAGACTTTTAGTGAATGGCTTCACTAATATATTGGGATATAGGAAAAAAATAAACAAAAGCTGGGAGGAAAAGTCAAAACAAGCTAACCACCAAACTGAAGCACACAACTTGGGGCATGGGGGAAGGGAGGGGAATGATTGGGGGGGGAGAATTCCTGGGGTTACAAAGATGTGAAATATATATATAAATAAATATAAGAAAAAAATCAATTAGCTCACACTAAAATGGCTGTCTATGAAAGAGAAAGAAAATGACAATCTGCAATGGGGATAAGAAAATAAAAAGATACGCAGGTGCAGGAGATGAATGGGTAAATAGACTGACACACAGATAGATGGGCCTTATACAGTAGTGATAAGATCATCGCTCTTAACCCTCAAACTCACCCATCTGTTCACTCACTTCCCTACCCACCCTCATTTACAGCCTGCCTCCTTGGGCCAGGACTCATGACTGGCACTGGAACTACCAAAGAGTGGTAACCACACACTGCGCCCCCACCTGGGGCTCAGCAAGACTCCTGGTCCTCACAGTACAAGTCCAAATGCCATAGCCTGGTCTAGAGGTCTGCCTATGGGATGTTACTGATCCACCTTTTTAGGTCTAGCTCCCATCTTCCGTTCCTCATTTCCTTTCCCAAAACATTCTCAGAAAAAAAAACAAAAAACATCTCACCACAAGCACTCCCCTTGGCCATGAGAAGGTCAACAGACTCCTACTTAAGGAGTCAGTTTTATGTTTTTGTTTTTGTTTTTTTTTTTAAAAGAAGCAGGTGACATGATACTCACCATGCCGAGCTTCAAGCTGCAACCGTGTCACCAGAACCTCAGAGACAATTGCCACAACAAGCTGTGCCTTAGAGCAACAGGAGGTAACCAGGTGTGCCAAGGAAACAGAACACCTGACTCCTGTCCTCCCACGAACCAGCAGCTGGCCTGAGTACTCACTGTTTAACTCTTTAAGCTTTGGTCTCAGAAGTTTGTACACGGACCTCCCTAATGAAAATGCCAAGAACGTCCTATCAGCAACTCTCTCAGCTCCCCTCCCATTTCCTTGAACTCTTTACAGTCTACTTAACAGTTACTAACCTTTCACTTGGTAAGAGAGCTGCCATGTAGTCTGTTGTTTGCTCACAGACCCTCAGAGAGCACATATCTGCTTCCTGCTAAGCCTCAGCCACTCCCAGATCTCCTTTATTTTTTTCCCCATAAGTCTTTCTCTCTGGCACATCTGTCCCTTGGATCCAGAAGACTGAGCTTTCCCATGGTGCATATGCCAGAAATTACACATGTAAATTCTACCAAGGCCAGGAAGCAATACAGACATAGAGATAATATGTTAAATACAGAAAGCAAGGCAGGTATAGAGAAATCACAACATAAGCTTCGAAAAACAGCAACTGATACCCCATCTTTGTACCTAAGATAAAATTAAGTGGCAACTGTCAAAACTGAGTCCCTGACCACAGCACAGCATTACCTGGGAACTTGTTAGAAATGCACACCTCAGACATCATGATTTAGAAGCACAGCAGTAGGGAGTGTTGGAGGTTGTGGCAAAATGGAGTATGCATGTCCTCGTTAAATGGGCAACACCAATCAATGTCAGCTCTAAAAGAATAGATTTTGTGTTCTATCTGGTTTAGCTACAATTTCATAAATATAAAGACCACTATGAACTATGGCAAAACTACCTTTCAAACTGCATCCCCAGTTACCATGCACTAGCTGCCCACACTTTCTTATCTCTGTACCATTTGTTTTCTGTTTAGGTGCTGTGAGTACTTTGAGAAAAATAATTCATGTCACCCTCAAAACAAGCTCTTGAAGAGGTATTATTATCATCTAAGGCACAAAGGATTGCAAACACTTGCCCAAGGGGAGAAGCCATGAGCCTGAGCTCTTAGGCCCAAGACTTTGGTATGCCCTTTGGTAGACACATGGCTCCTTGCTGCTTCCTTTTGCTCCCACCAATGGTAAACACGTACTTCAAGGTCTTGCTCATACAAGATGCCAAATAAACCCCTCCCAGGCCCACGATCAGAATCCCCTAACCTTCCCTGGTGTCCCCAGAACACAGAGCACACCTTCCTCAGTCATCCTCACCAAACTCTGGTTTCTGTTGGGGTAGTTGCGCAATCTTCATCTACCCATCAACAAATGACCACTAAAGACCAACAAGCACCAGGCACTGTGCATAGCACTCAGCACTGATGGTGACCAGGCCATGGTCACTTCTGTTATGAAAGAAGCAGCAACAGCTCTGTAATCCTATGATGCACAAACATGGTTACAGTCTTTCACATACATTTTCCTCTTTAATGCTGACACTAACCCAGTATGCAGATAAAGTCTGAGTGAACAAGGAAGGGAAATGACTTTCCACAATCACATAGCTTGTAAATGATGGTTATCTGGCTCCAGAGCATTTTCCAGAAGAGACAGGAAACACAGAAATTCTTGGTACTATAGGAACACTAAGGAGGGTCCCACACCAGGACATTTCTGTCTCCTTTCACCCCCAACCTACTAGGAGCTCCGGGAGGGCGGAGACCATGGCTTATCTCACTCCTTTTACATTCATGTTATCTGCATCCCAGATTGTTATTGAACTAAATTATCTAAAATCTTAGACTACCTTCTTCAAGTTTTTATATCCTGAGGGTTCTGAGGAAGTAATGCCATGAACAGCAAGAATTAGTATAAACAGAAAGAATGACATTTGTCATTAATTTGGACACATTAGAGAGAAATGCTATTCAGACTTAGTGAAATCATTAATTGGTTGCCTTGCCCTATCCAAAGTTAATGACAGTCACAAGTATAAGCCAAGCAAGGGAGCCTTGTGGACCAGATCAAGCATGTAAGCGAGTGGTCCCAGGGCCAAGTGTCAAGACACAGTTGCAGGGTTACAATTTGCTTCCCAGCAGCCTTTACACCTTTGTGTTTACATTTCAAGCACTCTAACACTGAAGTGGCAACCCCGCTCCAATTATACCAGATTCTGAGCCGGGGGGGGGGGGGGGGGGGGGGGGGGGTGAGCTCATTTCACTGAACTCCAAATTATCACTCCTGTCTTCACTAAAACCCTAAGAAACCAATTCTCAGAAGTTTTAGGTCTCTGATATTAAAAAGAAGTGAAACTGTGAGAATTTGAAGATTCTGATGATGATAGCACACATCACTTATTTAGTAGCTATATGTCAGGGCTGTGCCAGCCTTTTAAGTCCTATTTCTAGTTGCCATTCAGTCTGTTTGTAGCTATGATTTGCATCATCTGATAGACAGAGAATCTGAAACTCAGAGACTCTAAGCTTTGTTCTCATACCACTCAGCTATAACATCATGAAGCCAAGATTCAAGTCAAGTTGTATGACTCCAAAGCCTTTAAATTATGCTAAACTACTTTCCAATGATGGTGATGATGATATACAAGTTATTTCCCATTACGGAAATTACAGTACCTGAAATTTCTTGAGCAAACTTCAAGAGCTGAAAGAACTTGTGGCAAATCACAACAGGTTCAGTGCTGGAGACACTTGGCTCTCTCTGTATCTTAGCAGGGCTTAGCTGAACACAACTCCACTCCACAGTTTGCTTCTGGTTAGGATAGGCAGAAGACAAAGCCAAATGAGAGTATTTCAGTTACCTGGAAACCATCCACCCCAGGGGGCTGAGATACCATGTTTTCTCCAGCCTAAATTATTAGCAGACTACCTTTCCCAAATCTGGGAATATAAAGGAAACAGGACAAACATGGGAGATGGTAGGTTCTCACCCCTGTACTTAAAAAGGCAGGGTATGATTTAAAAAAAAAAAAAAAAAACATGCAATGATGAGGGAAAAAAAAGAATGGGGAGCAGGCGCCAGGCACGGTGGCTCGTGCCTGTAAGCTTCAGCCTGTGAAGCGGCTGGAGCTAGGGATCACGGTTTGAATCCCACCTGGGGCCCGTAGCGAGACCTAGTTCCAAAAAAATATCTGGTCATGGTGGTGAGTGTCTGTAATCCCAGCCACCTGGGAAGCTGAGGCTGGGAATTTCTTGAGTCCATGGTACCCTGGGCAACGAGAGCCTGCAGTTCCACGGGCAAAAAATAGCGAGACCTAGTCCCAAAGGAAAAAAAAAAAAAAGAATGGGAAGCAGGGAACACAAAGAAAGAGAGAGGGACAGATAGATTTTATCTGTTGGCATGTGGCCAGATGTTATCTGCCCTATCTCAGATGGTGTTCACTACACAGAGACTGAGGTTCAAGCCAAAACAGTATATGGTAAGCTGGTAGCTTCTCCATAGTGATGCTTCCTCACCACCACTGAACTGCCAAAGCCCCATAAATACAGCTGTCAAAGTGCCAGCAGTCCAATTACTAAACCTCTAGTAGCTTAACTGTCAAAGTCTCTGTTTTACCTCTTTTACCCATCAGGCCCCACTCAGGATGCAGCCTGGAAAGCTACACCTTCAACCACCCAGTTGGATAAAAGCACCACCAACTGGCTCTAAGGTTGGTCCTCAGATGTATGTGTATATATATATATATATATATATATATATATATATATATATATATATATATATACTCTTACATAAACACAGGGTAGAAATTATTCATTGTCATAAGGAAATATGAAGTAAGGAAATAGATATGAGATAGGTTCCCAGAAAACTCCCAATCCTAGATCAATGTCAATAATTACATGAATTGCTTTGGACCCAAAATAATATTTATGCTAGTATATCCAACTCATTTCATTGTTGAAGAGATAGTTTCTACCTGGAACAATCTACAATCAAAGGAGAAGCCTGTCTACCACCCTTGCTTTGCATACTCCTTCACAGGGCAATCATTCGCTGGAAACAATTCTTGATTTCATGGTTCTCCTGAAACCTTGCCCACTTATAATTTGTCAAACGTATCTTCCACATACATAAACTACCTAACAACTGATTTTTAACAGAACTTTTACTGATTTTTTTAATACAAAGGACAGCTGGACTATACCACCACTGCCAACTTCACTGTCTCTTCTGCTTCCTGCAGAATGGAACTAAAAGGAACATTTGGAGGAGCCAAGCTTCCAGGATGGTGACCAGACATTTACAAAGGTGTTCTTGCTCCCAAGCTGACTTCGGCTGTGCCTGCCCCATGGGAGCTCAGGCGTGTCATTAGTGTTAATTGTCGTGGCTGCCAAGGAAACCATGTACAGTTTGCAAACAGGCTGCTCACAAAGCAGAGACAAGGGAGCGCTAGAGACCCCAGTGGAGAAGATAGTGATCCAGGAGCTCTCCTAGAGCACTACCATAACAGACTCCAGATTCCATTCTCTGATTCAACTGTTTCTACAGAAAGGAGTCGCACTTTCATTCTTTCTTATCTTGTTACACCCACTCCCAGAAAAAGATCCACAGCACCAAGTACACAGCTGACCTCCCATTCCTAACAATTTTAAGGAGATAATTTTAAAAATCAGGGTCCACAGCTTAGTCAAAAGCCCAATTTATTTTTTGCCATAAAAGGATTTTCTTTAAAATAAAAATTCAGGGTTGAGATTTGGCTGGCATCTCTTGGGAGTATTTTAGTGGAAATTATGTCTGACATGACCTCTCTTCCCAAGTACAGAACTGTCAAAAACACAACTTTGTTTCTCAGACGTAAAAGAAATGCAGTTTAGAATACACGTGTTTTCTTCCCACAAAGGAGTCATGGCTTCTTGGTAAAATCTCTCCATATTCAGCTGTCAGATCCCACAAAACCTTTCCTAAAGGTACAAGCCTAGTGGCAGGTGAATCACCCAGCTGACCAGCAGGGGATCCTCAGAAGGTTCAGAACATTCCCCTTCTCAGCTCCTGTCAGTTGCAGTAAAGCAACAAGTCCTTTGACCAAATTCCAGCTCCCTGGCAAATTAATTCAGGAGCACCCAACCTGAAACATATAACTTCGTGGGACCATTTTATCAAGTTAAACAGTGGCCAAAATTTTTTTCTTCATAAGAGAGATGACTCCAGACATCTCAAGTGCTGACATGACAGACAGAAGACTGCCTGCCAGCCACTTCCTGGAGAACCAGCCTTCACCTACTGGGATTGCTCTAGTTCTCACTGACCATTCCCATTTGGAAGTGGAAAGGAGGAAACTGCTAAGGAGGTAAAGCCAGGGACTGTGGCAGAACAAGCTGAACACCCATCCTCCCTGCAGATGGGGGTACCAGAGGCCACAGTCAGTCCCTCACATTCACCAGCCTCTCTTCAAAGTTCTGTCAGAAATTACTTCCAGGAGCTAAGGGAAGGGCTGGGCAGCAGCAGACCTAAACCCAAAGGAATGTTGCTCGATTGGTGGTGCCAGTTCAGGCCTTTGGGAGCCCCTTCTATGCCCCTTTCTCCTGGGCCCTTGACAGGTACCAAGCAAATCTCCCAGGGAACTGGACCTGCAGTCACCTCAAAATGAAAACACTTTTGCTGCCTCCTGCTAAATTCCAGTCCAGGAATAGGTCATCTCTAGGACTAGAGACATCAAGCGTTTGTTTTTAAGTCTTCTCGTAAGTAAAAGATCCCCCCTTTACCTGCTCGATTCAAAATATCAACCTCCTTCTCCCCAGATCATTTGACTTTTTAACAAAAAGTAAGACTCTACCAGGGCTGTTCTCCCAGTGAAACTGAGTCGTGGGGGTTCAGTCGTTCTTGCTCCTCTCTCGGTTACTTCGGTCTAGAGCCGACAGAAGGCGCCAGGAATGGATGAAAGGCCAACCCAGATCAGGAAGCGCTGTCTGGAAGCCCAGCCCAGGCGCAGCTCCCTCTGCTCCCACAGTTAGACCTCCCCTGGCGCAGGCTGAGAGCCGCTAGCGCTTAACCTCCTGCGGCCCGGGGTTCCATTGCTGCCCTGCGAGGTCGCTGTCCTGCCCACCCGCGTCGAATTCCTGGCATAGTTTTCCTACACAGCCCTGCTCACCTGGTGGCCACAGAGCTCGGGAAGAGTGCACAAAGGTCCCACTCTTTCAAAGGGGTGCCGGTACCCCTTCTCGCCCGCGCCCTCTGCGCCCCACCCTCCCCCAGCACCGCCGAGTTGGCCTCACCGCCGGGAACAGCCGCAAAGCCATTCCCAGAATCCTCACCAACCGGAGGGATGCTTCCCCAGCCTGGGGAGGCCCTGCCGCTTGGGGGCGGGAAACAAAAATGACCCGCCCAGGTCAGTGAGCCCCGCCAGCCAGGATCCCTCTGGAGAACCTTTCTCAGACGACCCCTCCAGACCAGCTGTCTCTGGGACCATCCCCCAACGAACCTCCCTCTCCCACACACCACCCCCCCCCCAATACAGCAGCCCCACCCGGGCATGGGTGGAGCCTCTCCCCAGCCCCCTTGGGACCAGCTATTTTCAGATCTGTTACAAGTAAGAAAGCAGGGAGTCCTCCTTCAGTTTGTTAGGAAAATCCAAGATCTTAGTGAGTGGCTCTCAAGCCCTGCCTGTTGATCGTCCACCCATTATGCCCCCCACTCTGTTACACAGACACGCGCGCGCGCACACACACCTTGTAGCCTGATTCCACAGTTTTCTGGAGTTTGTTATTGGTTTGGTTTTCTCTGTTCCATTGTTTTGTTTCTCTGTATTCCACATGTAAGTGACAGCATCAATATTCTTGTTTCTCCTTCTGACTTATTTTGCTTGGCATTAAGGGGGGATGCCCCCTATCATTACCCCTCTACTCCCATTCTTGTTGCAAATGACAAGAGTTCCTCTTTTTTATAAGGAGTAATACGCCTTTGTTCTTATGCAAATTTTCCTAAGCCACTCCTTTACCCTTGGCTTTTTAGATTGTTTCCATAATTTGGCTAATATAAATCGTGCTGCAATGAGCATAAGGGTGCACATAGCTTTAAGTTAGTGTTTTACATTTTTCAAGGAGATACCTAGGAATGGAACTGCTGAGTCATGTGGTAGATTTGTTTTTAATATTTTGAGGACCCTCCATGCTGTTTTCCATTGAATTTGGACCAGTCTACATTCCCACCAATACTATAAGAGGGTTCCTCTTTCTCGACATCTTCACCAACACTTGCTGTTCTCTGGTCCTTTTGATATGAACCACACTCACAGATGTGAGGTGGTATTTCACATGATGAGCTATTTCATTTTAATGTGCACTTCCCTGATGATACATGATGAGCACTTTTCATGTGATTATTGGCCATTTGTTTATCTTCTTTGTAGAATTATCTAGCTTTTCTGCCAGATCTTGGATAGAACTCCCTTGTCAGATGTATGGTATGCACATATTTTCTACCAGTCAACTGGATATCTTTTATACAATGAACTATTATTCAGTCTTAAAAAGCGAATAAAACTTTAATATAAGCTGCAGCATGAACCTTGAAAACATTACGCAAAGTGAAATAAACCTGTCACAAAAGGACAAATTTATATATGATTCTTCTAATACAAATTACTGAGAATAGTCAAAATCACAGCTTGCAAGGGGTTGGGGAAGAGGAACAGAAAAGAGAGTTTTGTTTAATGGAGAATTGAATTCTCCAAGCCAATGGAGAATTTCAGAATTTCTGTCTGGAATGATAAAAGTATTCCAGAGATAAATAGTTAATCACTGAATTGTATACTTCAAAATGGTTAAAATGATAAACTTAATTTGTACACATTTTATCACAATTTTTAAATGTAAAACAAAAAAAGTGGGTGGGCAGCATGTCTGAATCTTCTTCTCATGGGTCATCTCATTCTTCCACTGCTCTCTTGGTCAGGGCAAGCTTTTCTCCCCAGAGTTCCTGCCACCTACTAGAAGCAAGAGAAAAGTTCAGGCTTGGGAGTCAAATACACCTTCACATTTCATCTTCCTAAGCTGTGTAAACCTGGAAAATCATTTACCCTCTCTGTGAAATGGGGAAAATATAAATAATGCTTATCATGGTTATTATGAAAACCAAATTAACTGAAGCCTCTTAAGGTTCATTTGGGGCCTGCTGATCAGTGATATGTACAAGTTCAGACAAGTGCAGAATCTGGGACAGATAGATTGAGGGACTTGGAGAATTCATTTCTCCTTTGTCTCCCTCATGAACTCACTAAAATGTATAGCAAAAAGTAACTCTAGGGGTACCTGTGTGTGCCTATGTCAGTCATGTCTGCTAAACCCAACTTCCCATAGGTAAATAGTATACTACCCAGAGTTACTGTGACAAAGTGGCTTTGACATGCACCCAGGCCCACTTCATCAGTAATGCCAAAAGTTAATGTCTCCGTCTTCAGCATACCCACACCTGAAATCCTCCCCACCCTTTCCTTACAAGGCCACTATTAAACATTCAGTACAGTCAAGAGTCATTAAGTGCCTATGATGTGCCAAGCTCTGTTCTAGATTCCAAGGATACCAAATCCGCAAGTACTAGTTCTCTTAGCACCAGACACTGCCCCCCTGGTAGCACCAATAGGAAGAGATATATATTTCATGATTCAGAAACTATCCACAGGAAAAGAGCCTAAGTGGCTTGTCTAGGACTTTCCTATCACCCTAAGCAGCTGGGCCATATCTGTTGGACAGTAGGTTAAAGGGTAGGCTGTCAATATCTGCAGTTTTCACCTCACCCCTAGCCTCTTACCCTTTCCTCAGCCCAGTACCAGAGAATCACCCACTGACACAGCTCACATACCACCATGACTGATCTCCTTCCAGAGATGTGTCAGTAAACAGTGAGACTCCTCTACTGATTAAAGGATAACTTGAGTCTCTAGGCAGCCAATAGGCATGCCTTCCGCTGTCAACTGCTTGCATCACACCTTGGAGACCAGTTCAGGTTCCGCTTTTCATGAAGAGCATCTAGGTCTCCCAGTGCTAAGGGTCCCTGAGGACAAAGGCATATTATTAAATTTTCAGTCAGTGTAGATGGACAGGCATGGGGTTGGAGATGGGAGATATTTACAACAAAAGTCTGATTTACTGATCTTTTGAAATATCTGAGGATCTGGCAGAACAAAAGTCCTGCACTGTCATAAGTTAAGGGTTGTCTGGAGCAGAAATAGCACCTCTGCCCTAAGCAGAGACAATTCCTTGAAAAAAAAATCTCTTTGAATAAAGTCTGTGCAGCTGCAGAAAAGTCCTTCTAGGGAAAATTCTCTTTCCTACAAACAGGGTCAAATTAACCGTGTGCTGCTTTCTGAGTCTAGACACTAGTTCCAGGTCTAGCAGCTGAGCTGTGATCTGGTTTCTTAATGCCTGCCAGTGATGCAGGCCATCTGTAACCAGTTGTCCCCAGGACTTCCAGCCTGGGGCTCTGCCTTTTCTATGTGGGAATCTTCTTAGACAATTTGATGTAAACTGTGGTCCCTAAGAATATTCTAAAATACTTCAAATAAAACATGGGGTTAGAGAAGACACTGATATATATATATATATAAATGTTTTGATAACTGTTATATAGATATATATATATATATCTATATAACAGTTATCAAAACATTTTTATCTGTGATGGTCATATCTTCATTTATTAATCCACCAAATAGCAAAATCTAGCATCTGATCTAAAAATATTAAGTTAAACAATATTTTAAGATCTCTGCAATAGCCGTTTTTGGTTTTGTTTTGTTGTTTGTTTTTTTTTTTTTGAGACTAGGTCTTGCTATGTTGCCCGGGGTAGTCCTGATCTGCAGACTCAAGCGATCCCCAGTCAACTTCCCAAATAGCTGGGATTATAGGCACCTGCCACCACACCTGCCTGCTTTTTCAAAACCAGGTCTCACTATTTTGCCCAGGGTAGTCTCAAAACCCGCAGCTTCAAGTGATCCTGGGCCTCTTTGCCTCCCAGCGCTTGGATTACAGATGCGTGCCACCACACCCAGCTGCAATAGCCTATTTTTTAAAAGAAAACATTTCATTTATTCTTACTCTTGAAGTATTTTTAACTTGATTGGCACAGATTTAGAGGCATAGCTCTAATCTGACAAGTTACTTTTATAGGAAGCAGTAGTCATAATCAAAATATCCTATGTAGTTTAATGATTTTCCTTTTTTATGGTTTCTACTTCTCTGCTGAAATTCTCAATCTTGACTTACAATGTTTTTACCAAAAGGAACTTTTATTTCCACTGAGGTAAATGGCTTACAATGTTGTTTGTTTTGTCTCTTTTTAGTGTGTATATATACTTCCACCCTTCCCCCCCTCCAAGTTGTGTACTTTAGTTTGATTGTTAGCCTATTTTGACTTTTCCTCCTGGTCTTTTGTTTCTTTTCTATGCCCCATATGTCAGTGAAACCATCTAGATTATGTCTTTTTCTTTCTGTTTCTGCTAATATGTTTTCTTCTAGGTACATCCATGTATCATAAATTCATCAAATTTGTCATTTTTAATTGATGAGTAATATTTCATTGTGTATATATAACACATCTTTTTCATCCATTCATCTGTTTTGGGACATTTGGGTTGTTTCCATGTCCTTGCAATTATAATTATAATGCAAATATAATTATAAATAGTGCTGCTATAAACATTCCAACACATTGTGTAAGTATTAAGGTCTCCTTTGGGTAGTATTGTGTAAGTATTGTGTAAGTATTAAGGTCTCCTTTGGGTAGATTTCCAGAAGAGCAATTGCTGGGTCAAATAATAGTTCCATTTTCATTAATTTGAGGGTCCTCCACACTGTTTTCTATAGTGACTAGACCAGTTTACATTCTCACCAGCAGTGTAAGATTGTTCCTTTCTCTCCACATCCACGCCAGCATTTGTTGTTGCCCATGTTTTGTTTTTTGTTTTTTATGCGAATGTTGCTTATGTTTTAGAAGTTCAGAATCTTCCCCTTCAAGTGGAGTTATCACACTGAACACATCAACAAAACCTTTGTAGTCTACCACCACTGTGCTCCTTTCCCACTTTGTTCTTCTCCTGTCCCCCTCCCTGACAGTTTATATACTCCCAACTGTTTCTATTCCCTTGCTTTCCTTGCTATTGGAGATGAACCCACAAAGGTATCTCTGAAGCCTATGTCATGGAGTTCTTTGCCAACATTTTCATTTATGTATTTTGTCATTTCAGGTTTTATTTCTAAGTCTTTTATTCACTTTAAGCTGACTTTTGTGCATGGTTGGAGAGTATTCTAATTTCACTCTTTTGCATGTAGGTGTTCAATTTCCTAACAACATTTATTGAAGAGAGTTTCCTTGCTCCAGTGTATACTCCTGGCTCTTTTGTTAACAATTAGCTGT
Source organism: Uropsilus gracilis (assembly GCA_004024945.1). Classification (NCBI taxonomy): domain Eukaryota; kingdom Metazoa; phylum Chordata; class Mammalia; order Eulipotyphla; family Talpidae; genus Uropsilus; species Uropsilus gracilis. Next base: position 31,962 of record PVHY01007681.1, on the reverse strand, counting down.
CTAGATAGGGGTAGGTTTATTACTGGACTTTCAAATCTATTTCATTGGCCTGTGTCTATTTTTGTTCTAGTACTATGTTATTTTGATTACCATAGCTTCATGGTATAGTTTGAAATTTGGGGATGTGATGCTGCCATTCTCCCTCTGTCACAATTGCACTGGCATAAAGCAAAAGAGAGGGAATTATAGGGAGGGATGGGCATGGGAGATTGGATGGCAGTTTACAGTTGACAAGATGGTAGGAGAACCTCGGGGTATACAACAATGTAAATATATATATGTAATCAATAAAAAAAGGTTTAAAAAAAAGATTGTATTGGCTATTCAGGGTTTTTGGTGGTTCCATATAAATTTTAATAATTTTTGCTCTATTTCTTTGAATAATGCCATTGAAATTTTTATAAGAATTGCATCTAATCTGCATATTGCTTTGAATGGAATGGTCATTTATTTATTATTTCTTTTAAACATCCTTTACTTTTTCACAATATAAGATTCTCACCTCACCATGGCTTTCCTGCCACCAGTATGCCCACAGTACTATACCACACTTCATTGCACTCTCCTCTTCCCTTCTTTACTCTCAAACTTTTTTCTCCTTCCTACCTCCTGAATGTCTCTGCTCTGTAGTCTGCAGGGAGAGCTATTTTTATAATTTTCCAATCAAAAGCAATAGATAACTTTCTGTGTCTTTGTATTTTCATTTCTTTTAGCAATGTCTTAAAGTTTTCTTTCCAAGTTTCTTTCATCTCTTTTGTTAAGTTTATTCCCACTTGCTTAATTGTTTTTTTTATGTACTTGTAAATAGGATCGCCTTTTTTAATTTCTTCCTCTTCCAATTCACTGGTTGCATTTAGGAAAACAATTGATTTTTTGTGTGTTGATTTTGTAATGCCACTTTACTGAACTGCTTTATTGTCTCAATTAGCTGCTTAGTGAGGTACTAAGGGTTCTCTGTATATATTATCATATCTTCTACAAACAGTGACAGATTTTCTTCTTCTTTTCCAATTTGGATTTCTTTTATGTCTTTTTCTTGCCTAGTCACTCTAGATAAGACTTCCAATACATTGATGAATACTAATGGTAAAAGTGGATAGCCCTGTCTTGTACCAGATCTTAATGGAAAAACTTCCAGTTTTTCACAATTGAGAATGTTGTCAGTTCTGGTTTTGTCATACATGGTGTTTATTATGTTGAAATGTATTTCATTCATCTCCAAGTTTACTGGAATTTTCATTATAAATGAGTATTGACTCTTATCAAATGTTTTCTTAGCATCTATTAATATAATGAAATAGTTTTTATCTTTCCTTTCATTGATGTGATTAATTCCGTTGATTGACTTTCCCTTACAATATAACCTTAGTATCACATAGAATATCTGTGATGACTAACGATAAGAAAGTCATAGTGACTACTAATACTATTGTGATTTGTGGCTTACACTATTATTTGAAGGAGTTGATAGTCTTTAATTTACAGTTAAAAATAAAGTTTAAGTTTGTAGATCTACAAAATCTATGCACAGACCCCTTAGTAAGAATCCTTGCCCCAATATCACCAACGGAAGTACTTTAACCTTGCCACTTAGCTAGGAAGCTACACCTGACAGTTCTCCTATGTGAGAAAGTCAGACTTTTTTTATTTCATGAGTGAGGGATAACAAAAGGGTATGAAATTATGGAATGAAACTCTAATACCATGAACAAAAAATAACAGATTGACTTATATAAAGTTTAAAACATATATGAATATTTTTTAAAAAGAAAAAACATAACAAATGAGGTAAAAAAAAATGTCAGAGTGAAAAATAATGCAGCCAAATAATAAAATGTTAGAGCACTTAAAAAAGTGATCACAAATCAATAAGAAATAGAAAACCAGTCTAATAGAAAACTGTAACAAAGATATTAGTTAATTTACAGAAAAAGAAAAACTATTGTACTGATTAAACATATATAAAACTCAACCTCAGCAAAATGGATATGAAAATTAAGCACAGTTTTAACTATCTTATTGGCCAAAATTGAAGGATAAATAAATGGGTAATTTCAAACAGTCTTTTTAAAAACAATTTGACAGCACATGTAAAAATGAAAACCCTCTAAAATGTGAAAATCAAGATTTTGCTATAACATTGCATGTACTGCTAAATTAGAATGTCCACCAACTGAATATAAACTAAAAAGAGTACAATATATCCTGCAATGAAATATTACACAATAATTGTGAAAAATAAAGTCTATTTTGATCTGTTAATGAAAAAAGTGTGCAAAACATATTGTTGGCATGAAAAGCAACTTGCATATAATATGCACTACATTTGATTCTTAAAACTGCATATGAGAAAATCAGTGTTGATATTCAAAACATTTAACCAGTTACATCTTCATCACCTAAATCAGTGCTTAGAACATATAAAGAGCTAAGTATTAATTGACTGAATGCATTAATGTACATCAAAATCAGCACTAGTAATCAAATCCTTTCCCCTACATCCATTCTCTATTAGGCCAGGGAATTAATATTATAGTAGTAAATAAAACATGTATCAAAACTATTAGCTATCCAGCCCAACACCCATTTTCTCTTTCTCAAATTTCCCAGTTTCTCTTGTAACTACATTCTGGTCTATGAGATGTAAGAGGAACTGTTACATGGTACTTGCAGAAAGTTTTCATAGAATGGAGGCGATACGCCTTTCCTTCTTTCTTTCTTCATCCTGTCACCTAAAATGAAGACATGGTGCACTGATCAAGCAGCCATATGTATCAAGGGTTATGGATATTAAGGTTGACAAAAGAAAAATGAAAGTACCCAGATGAAAATTCAGCAATCATTCTAAATTGTCTGCTTTCAGAGTTCTTTCACAAGAGAAAGAAATAAACTTCTGTACTTTATACACCTTTGTTTTGAGGGATTTTCCTATCACAGACAGAGAAAGCAAGTCCTGATCTGAGACTAAGCCTCCACACCTCTGGGAAAGTGGAGATCAAGTGAAAATGCAGCACTTCAGCAAGTGCTGTTCCATGATGCAGCAGCAGCAACCCAATGCTGGTTCTATTTTTCACCTGAATTCAGCTCTTTGGTCACCATCACCTCTGGGCCTTTAATCAGCAAACTGTAAGTCCTGGGACAATACTTATGGTAGAGATTTTCCACCAATGTGTTACTTCCTTTAACCACTGTTTTCCGTTTCTGATTCATGTAGTTCCAGAGATGCAAGGCATAAGAGTCATTGAAGCTTGGATCTGTGTCCCAGACTTCATAGTAGCGCATCCACTCCATATAGGAAATTGGGTAAAATCTTTGAGGATGTAGGAAGGACAAATTGGAACACCTGAGGTCACTGACCTCCTGGAAATCTTGGAGTGTGCACCATATTTTCAGCATTCTTGTCACCAAATCAGGGCCCTGGTTACCCCAAATGTCTGAATTATAGTGTTCAACAAAATTTTCCATGCACTCCCACAAGAAGGGATGCTGGGGGAGGAACCCAAACACTCCATTACTAGAGTACTGAGAAGACTGTGCAGCCAAAAAGTTTTGGTCAGGGATGGGCCTGATGGAAATGACATCAGTGTCCACGTACATGCCGCCATACTTCCAGATGATGGCCAAGCGGCATGCATCCGAGCTGACATGAAGCCAGTTGCTCTGTACACTGATGTTGACCTGTAGAAGTAAGTGTTATTCAGTCAGAAGAATATTGGGGGCCAGACCCAAAATAGCAAACCAGTTTCCCAAAGATCTATTTGCCAAATGCCCACTTGTGCAAATTTATCAAAGTTATTTCCAAATCAAAAATTTCCCTTTAAGTTAAAAGCTTTTAGAAATCAATATTTATAGGAAGATTTTAGAAAATTTAAAAGAATCCATGATATTGCTTTTTTTAAAAAAATAATAAATCATTGGAAAGATATAAGAAGAAACCCAGAAGGAATTTTGCAACAAACTATAAAAATCCTTTTCAGGAGAGCATATGTTACTACAAACATGAAACTGAGAATGAAGAATTGCTTTAATATCCTCACAGCCCTAAAATATGATAAAGAAAAAATAAACTAGAAAACTATAAAAAAGATTAATATGTATGCTCTTTGAGAAATTAGTAACAGAATCTTAAAATATACATATGCCTGCATGCTTTCATGCACAAATTCTTTTTTTTCCACTATCAAACTATTGAGATCACTGTGCATTTTGCTTGTGTGTGCATGTGTGTGTGCTTACAGTTATATATATTGAGGTAATGTTTAATCATAATGTATGTCATAGATATACACCTCTACAAATGTGTATTATTTCACCACATCCATCACCAAAACCCTAGTAACCCTCCACTGAAACCTCTTCTCCCCTTTTCTCCCACCCCACCTCTCTTCTGGTAGCCTGAGTCATATCCCAGTGTACTCTTTTCACTCCAGTTTCCACCCTTCCACTACCCTCTTGGATGCCTCAGTGATATGGTCAGATTTTAAGGTTTGTGCTTGACCTTTTGTTTGATTTCTCTATATACCACATATAAGTCAACCCATCCAGTATTTATTTTTCTTCTAACTTGCACTAATGTCTTTAATAGCATTCACAAAGGACCTATTCTATTATGCCTGCTGAGCGTACATAAGAACAGACAGAAATTCCTTTTGAGAGGAGAGAGAACATCAACAAGTAAGTATATAGAATGTCGATAAGGACTATGAAGAAAGGAACTTAATGGAGTGAGCAGGTGAGACAACTTGGAAGAGAGCGCTCAGACAGGGGAACAGCCCATGCAAGGGAACTTCACTGTGTGCAGATTCAGAAAGAAGGCAGTAGAAGGAAGCAGAGTAGTCAAGGCAGTGGTGTGGAAGATGAAACCAGAGAGAGACGAGGTGACGAGGGCAGGCATAGTGTAGTCTGGGGTAAAGATAAACTATTTGGACATTTCAGAAGACAGTAGTGATATGTTCTAAATTAATTTCCAAAGAGTCATACTGGTTACAAAGTGATAAACAAACAAGGGTGTGGAGTTGGGAGGTGGCAAGGGCAGAAGTACAGGATGAATTAAGGAGGGAGTTATTGAGACAAACCTGGCAGGAGATGACAGTGGCTTGGGCCAGGGTGGTAACAGAAGTGAGAGAGGGGCTCAAATGTGGGTGCATGGTAAAGATAATACTTGTCTGGAATTGCTGATGGATTGAAGATAGAGTGAAAGACAAAGGCGTCACTTGCAAACCACAAATGCTAACATGTGAGTGAAGTACGGATGTTTTTTTTTTTTTAAAAGAATAAATAATCATAAATAGCAATATCCCCAAGGTGGAATATTTAATAGGATAAACTAAATTTTCTGTGTAAATATTTTGAACAGAAAATTAAACAATGACCCTAGGCTTTCAACAAAATAGACATTTTCTTAAATTCTGTGCTAAAGTGAAATGAAAGCAGATGAACTAGGACTTTGCAGAAATCACCTGTCATAAACATTAAGTCCTACACAATTGCCAAAAATTTCAGAAAAAATATCTAAAATATAACATTAACTATGTGAAGCTGTTTGTAATATATGCAAACCCTCAAAGATAGGCACTATGATTGTTGCTATTTTTCAAGTGAAAAATAAAAAGGATCAAGAAGTTTAGTACTTTGTTCAAGGTAAGACAGAGTTTGGATTTAAAAAAAGGCCCCAGAGACTCAGTCATTCAAAAAAAAACAAGGTTTTGGCAGAAGTAAACAAATTATTTGGCAAATCATTAGTTGTCAGTGAACAGACGCAGGGACATGGGATAGAAAAGCACACAGGACCAGGGAGGAAGAAGCCTGCTTTGGTGTGGTTGATGGCCCAAATCACAAGCACCGTCCAGTGTGACCACCAAATCTCCTGTACAGCACTCAATTCAAGGGCTTCGGTTGCCCAAATCAGTGCTTCAAACTCAAGTCACCAGCAGGTGATGGCACATGGGGTCCACACCCCAACAATTGGCCCCAGCTCTCCAGTGGTGATGTAACCAGAGCAGAACATATACCCCCACCCCATTCATCATAGAGTGGTATGTTGTCTGTGGATGCAAAGCCTGGTGAGGACCTGCATGTTCAGATATGGTAGACACTGAAGCCCATGTGATCTGGGGGTTCCCCTTACTACTAAACTCCAACACAGTCAAATGAAGAGGCTGCTCATGGCAACCCAACATTAACTCTGAGACAACATGTATCACACTCAACAAGGGTTCCCTGCTCAAATAAGTTTGGAAAATGCTAGGCTGAATCAAACGATGTTTTCATGTGTATGATTAATCTGTCAGAAAAGGATAGAGTAAGCAGAACCTCCCCAAGTAATAGGAAGGATTTCCTTTTCCAAGAAATAAAAGATAGTTTAGGTGATGTCCATCTAGCCCTCATGTAGGAAACATGGCCCAGGGCCAGGACACTGCAGGTCTTGTGCAATCCCAGGCACCCTCTAGCAGGCTAGTGCTGAGGTCCACAGGAGCCATGTCAGCATCTGCCCCTCCAGCTGGTCCTTCTCCACTCCAAGTACCTGCTTCCCTAGTGCTCAGTCTGCCCTGGTATAGCCCAGGGTCCTTGCAGATAATCTCCTACTTACTGGTAGCCCTGTGCTGGCAATTACCAAAACTTCCAGATGGAATCTCAATTGGTGAGTGTCCTCACTCTATCAGTCCTATTGCTTGGTCCAGAAAATATGTCCAATTAACAGCAAGTAGGCTTAAGTGTATCCTCCACCCAAGGTGGCACACCAGGTCCTAAGAGACTGAAGCAAATTGAGATGGGGTTCTTTCCTTTTTTTCAGTGTCTAAATGCTGCAATAGGGTGAATAATGTCACTAGAAGATGCTAGGTCCTCACTCCTCGAGCTTGTAAATGTCATCTCATAGGAGGTCTTTGCAGATGTGATTACAGATCTCCCTGTGGGATCTCCTTGGATTACTCTGATTAGACCAAAATACCAGTGTTCTTTAGAGAGAGAGAGAGGTAGAGGGAGATTTAAAACACACACACAAACACACATACACACCAGAAAATGGAATAAACACCTACACAGAGGAATAAGACATGAGAAAATGGAGACAGAGATTAGAGGAAAATTCTCAGAGTAATGGGCCCCTACCAGAAGCATGATAACCACTCAGATAAACTGATTTGGGATTCATAACCTCCAAAACTGTGAAAATAAATTTCTGTGTTTTAAGTTAGCAGGATTGTGTTCATTGTTCACAGCAGTTGTAAAAAACTAGTTGTAGGAAACTAGTACTAATATCTACATAATATTCTCAATTTTGCTCTTAACCTGCAAAGCCATAAGCATGTAAAGTTTACATACCTTTTATAAAAGAAACGTTTGTTGACATTTGGTCTAGCTTGTGATTAGAATGTAGATAGGACTTGGCAAAGCAAGCAAATGGCATTTTTTTATGTTAGTTCTTAAATTATTTTTATTTTCTAAGATAGTTTTACTTATACAACTAACATACTTCATCACTAAATTCACTTCAAATTCAATCATACTAAAGTATTTCTTATTGTTTTGTATATTTTCTTCAGTTCTTTTCTAAGTATTTCTATGTGGGTTTTCATAGCTGAAATAAGTATAGTTATATTAAATGTATGAATGTTTAATCCCATGTTGTAGAATAGTGTTCATGTGATAGTTAAAACCTGCATAAGGAACAGAGTGGTTTAAAATTTCCTTAAGCATTATTTGATTGTGGGTCCTCTGTGAGAGAAATATTTAATTGAAATATTATTTCCTTACTTTTTTATGTGTTAAGGTGAGGATTAAAAAATTCCTAAAAATTCCAGAAATAACTTGATCATATCTTAATGTAATTCAATCTCACATAGCAGCACTCCACCCAATTCTTAGGGAATTTTCTATTTACGTTATTTGCAAGTTCATATTGCCTAATTTCCCCCTCATGCACACAAAAAAATTTAACATAGATAGGTTTTAAACTGAGCAAAAATTAAGTGGCCTTACACTTCTTAATTGAGACATATAGAAACCCATTCAGTTAGAATAGTCTCTAAACAAACAAAATCCTGACAAGTAAAACTATAAACAAAAGATACCAGATTACAGATAATTGAAGTCTCTTCTTTTTGCTAAAATCAGGACTTACTACTGCAATAGAAAGAAGGCTAAGCAAAAGTCAAAAGATTTGGGATCCAGTCCCATTTCTGACACTGAGATTTTATCTTCAGTTTATCATTTATAAAATGAGTAAGTTGTGCCCATTTTCTGTGGTCCTTACCAACACTAACATTCTAAGTCTGAACACTTACTTACTTGAGCAAACCATGAAAACAATGGTGTATCTTCAAACAGCTTTTTCATATCCAAAGGGAAGAAAAAAACATTGTCCATTGCTGAGAGGAGGGAAAAGGCTGGGTCACTGGAGTTTGGGGGTAGCTGTGTGGAACTGTTGAGTCCCTTCATAAGGAACACCACAGGACGCTCAGGGTAAACCTTGGCAGCAGACTCCACAGCACAAGAGGTCAGTGAGGATGGCTCCGTTCTCTCTGAGGTCTCCAGGAACACTATGCTATGGCCCTGGCTCAGGATAGCTTCCAGCCTCTGCTGGGGCTTGTAGGGATACAGATAGGTGAAGAGCCTGCTGGACTTGAGATTGAACTGATAGAGGAAGCCACAGGCAAGCAGCAGGAATACCAATAGAGAGAGGTGGAACTCCCGCAGCAAGTTCATTTCTCTCTCCTGGCCTGCTCCTTTAAATCAACACAGTTAATTAGTTAATACGCAAAAACTGACAAAGACAGAACAAAAGAAGGTAACAATGAATTCACTTAGATCTTAGGTGTTTTTTAAACCTCCCCCCCAATAAAATACAGTTAACTCAAATTCCACAATAATAAAAAGAAAATTGCACTAATTGGGGCTGGACTGAGGAAAATAAGGATGATTCAAAATAGGAAAATAGTTAACTAAAAGGAAAACCATTAATGAATTCCATTTTCTTAATAAATAAAGAAGAAAAGTCAGATGATCATTTTGACTGAATTTGATATTCATTCATGACTTTTAAAAAAACACAAGGAAATTTTCTTAAGCTAGTCTACCGGAATATACAGCCATTGTCCTACTTAGTATGAACTATTTGATACCCCATGAAGACCAGTGATATTGCCATATGTCCATTTTCTCTATTATTATTAAATCTTGTTCTGTTAAATGTAACCAATACAATGAAACAAGAAAAGAGAATTTCTACTGAGCACATTAGAAAGGAAGAGGCAAAAATACCAGGAAATATGATTGCTTACTTAGAAAATCCAGGATAATTTACCAAAAAAGAACGAAAACTTAATAGAACTAAGAAGATATTAACCACAGAAGCAAACTGAAGGTTTGCATTGAATAATTTGCCAAGATTATGCAGTTAGGGAGTAGCAGAGCCATGAGTAACTTGAGTCCACCTGCCAACAGAGACTCTTAACCATTACCTCTAATACCTCCCTCTCTGCAAGTGCTAGTCTAGCTAATCCCATGAGGCCAGAACCTCAGGTATATTTTTCACATTCTATATAATTCTTTTAGAAAATACAAAGAAAAAAAACTGATCAATCAGAGCTTACCTTCTAGCTAGAAACTTGCCTTTAGACAATATTTGAGGTCTTAGCAGTTTTTCCTGCTTTCTTATAAACCACCACCTAATCTCTTCCAATTCGTCAACCCTCAGCAATGTAAATCATTGGCAGTAGATTAAGTGTTAAGACAAGAACACTAAAGAACTCCCTTTTACCAAGTTCTCCCAAACATAGACACTCAGGGACAACTAGGGATTCACACAATTTTCCAGTTTATCCACATAGTAATCCTTCCTGTCTATGGATTTATCAGCAACATTATAAGAAAACTCTTATAAGTCAACAGATTGCACACCTTAGCAAATTACCTAAACTATGGGCAGAGATTTGGAGGTGTTTCTTCACTAGACAACCCTATTAATTGGCCCAAACTTTACCAAAACAAATTTTTATTAAAAAAGAAAAGAAAGAAAAGGAATCTATGGCCACAAATAAGCAATAGGCAAGTCTGCAGTAGACCCAGAGCCTGGCAATCTAAAACAAAAATTGATTCTCTGATGGTAGTTACAGTAGTTTGAAGAAGGGTCTTTTTTGCCCTGGCATCCTCCCTGTAAAGAATGAGCTTTACAGTATCATGAGGTCAGCTTCTTCCCCCTTCCCTGAGGTGGCAATCTCCCAAGGGAATAACTCTCCTGTCACCCCTGAGCTGAGCACTTAGTAATTCTTTGTGGGGTCATCTCTGCTAAAGGGGTCATGTACCTTCAGTTCAGAACCTTCTTTCTGCCACAAATAGGTATTCAGTTCCCCTGACGCTCTGGTGTCTGAGCAGACTTTGGATCCGATATAGCAGGCTGTGTCCCCACACCAGAAATGTCTGTTTTCTGTCGACCAGAGGTTCCCCAGGATCATCTGCTTGGGTGTCCATACATATACACTTCTTTTTGGAGTTGAAATTCATCTCTGCACTTCATCACTTCTAGGTTCAGGGTGCCTTGGCATCTTTCCAGAGTTCCCTGGCACTAAATACATTGGCTGTTCCTTACAGAGGGGATGGGAGAGCAGAGCAGAGCAACTACTATTAGCTCTGGGCAACTAGAGGCTCCTAGCACGGGTTCTCAGTGGCGTTTCCTGCACTAGAGACTTCCAACTGCTTGACAATGCACCAGACTGGGACCAAATCTCCCATCCCCACCTATAGCCTAAACTTTTTATTAGAAAAATAAAACTCAGCAGACTTTGTAACAATCCTTTATTCTCTCTTCCCCAACCCCCTCGCTGCAATTAACTTTTAGCTCACAACTAATGCATTTCTCTCCAGCTGTATTCCCAGGAACCTTGAAAATGGATTTTGTTACATGTCTAACAAAAATTCTCTTGTCTTCCTTCAAGGACCAACTGTTTGTCCAAAGGAACACTCCCTGCTAAACTCTGTCACTTATGATGCCTACATTGTCTGGTATCAGTGATAAGGGCTGGGAGGAAAGGAAAGGCACAGTGCTTAGTACAGGAATCTGTACATACACACAGCATGGCCTGCGTGCAAGCACTGCGTGGTGAATAATCTGTTTTCTTTGAACTAAAACTCTTGTTTTGAACTGAGAATCCTACCTCAATGACACCTGAAGAAGTGTGAACACTAACACCAAGAAAATCTTATTCCCACACCCAGGAAAACAGCGTTTACTTGGGTCCAGGTGGCCAAGAATATGACAACAAACCCCGGAGACATAACAAACACCAGGGCACCAGCTGTGATAGGCTGTGGTGTTGGGAGGCTTGCACATGATTAACTGTCTTTGTTTAGTTCACTAGAAAATAAACTGGCTTGAGATGAGATGTTAGAATGAATGGTCCCGTTCTGCAGATCATCAGGTTTCTGACAATATAGTGTGCCTCAGAGATTCTATTCCTGTCTCTGTTCAACTGGCTTCTTGTAGCAAGTGGCAGCCTAACCAGGGTAAATTCTGGTGACACCTCTTCAGGCCTAGGAACCAGAAGCCCTTTACTCTCTCTATGCCCTGAACCTCCTCACATACCTTCCCCATCCCCATAGCCAATCACACCACTTTCACCATTCTGGGAATGGATTTTAGGGTCGTGTTCCACCAACTCCATTGATGGTCATTTCAAATAAGCTTCTTTGTGAAAAGACATTCTCATAATTCAGTTTCGCTTTCTGAAAGTGAGCAGAAGAAGATTTATAAGTTTGGTCACTTATAAATCATTTGACAAGTGTCAGAGAGAGATAGTAGGAAGAAACTGGTGGTCTTTATCAAAGGGGTGAATGTAAGTACTAATGATGCAGTAATATCCTAAGAAGAAAAGCTAGAATTTGTCTGTTCAAGAATCAAGTAGAAAGTATGATGGAAAGAGCACTGAACTGGAGACAGTCTTGACATAGCATGGGCTGAGGAACCAAGACAAGGTCTACATTAAGGCTTTCCTCCCTTGTATAGTGCTGGAAGTAACTGGCCATGGGCTATTTGGGAGGATGAGGGTATGTAAGCCAGAGAAACACTCTTGCTTTCCATAAAGAAAAAGAGAAGGAAAATAGAACACAGTCTAAGTCCTCACTTAAAACCATCAAAATTAGTTCTTAGAAATATTTTAAGCAAAACAATTAACAAAGTCAGGCCACTTTCTTTAAAGGGGCTAGGTTTTCTTATCTACATGATTACAAAATAAGGTTGAACAAAACAACATAATTCGAAGATGCCTACATTATGGTTGTAGATGGTATTTGTATTCCGTCTCTTTTTGATGGAAAACATTAAATTGCTCTTGTTGTCACTTCCAGATGAGCTTTATCATTTCCTAGTGAAGTTTTAGTCAGGAATTCCCAGTCCCCTGCAAGAATTGATGGAACTTATGTAGAAGTCAGCAGTCAGTCACTGGAATAATCTTTCTGAGATCACACCTATGTCCTTCTTGAGTCTCTCAGAGGCTCTCTTCTCATCTGACCCTCTGCCAGGAATCTCTGAGGGTCCTTAGAGCCATCCTTTATGTCTTCCCTCTAATGTGAAAGGAAGAACTGTTTCCCCTTCCTTCTACCTCCCTTTCTGCAATGTCTGGCATGTACCACACTAACTTTCTGTGTTGGCAGGTGTCACTGCATCAGCTTCTATCCTGGACTCCACAGACCCCACACACACACAGGCTCCTAGAAAGGACTTTGGAAAACCCAGAACCCAGAGTTATCACTTTCATCAGTACCTTTACCCTGGATGTCACTTACCCACAGCTTCTCCTACATATTATCTTCCTTATGGAATAGTCCTGCTCTTCAACCTCCCATGACATTAACTGCTCAAAACTCCTCCAGGTGTCATCACCACCCAATCTCAAGTCTTCAACTGGTCAAGCCATGCCCAAGAAAGCCCCAAACTAGATATCTCAGTAGAAGTGTATTGAAAGCTATTTACTTTTGAGCAGTGAATGAGTCTTAACATAGTAGTGATAGCCACATATCCATCTTGTTACTCTCTACTTTCCTAAGAGTTTCTCCCTTACATGAGAGTACTTACTTCTCCCACTAAAACAAAAGCAAGACTTGGTTAATCCAGTGGCCTTTGGAGCTGGGTAATTGTTGCTGACTGGTGAAACATTAGAAAATGTGGATTGATATAGCCCCAAATAAATGAAAATGGTGGGGGGAAAGCTCTGAATCCAGTATTTTATTTTACAATGCTGTTCTTTGGAGATTTGGAGCAAGTACAAAGGACTACCAACCTAAGGAGGAAGACCACAGAGCCAGAGCAGAACCCATGGTAGAAGAGTTAAAGCATGTCAGAAGTGATATTATCAACATTAAAACCTGGAGGGTGGGGTACAATTGTTAAAAATCAGCGAGTTAGTGCCAGAGTGAAACACCAACTCTCCAGACCTATGGCTACCTCTGATTGCCTCAACTGGAAATAGTTCAATGTTTAGAACTAAACTCCCTCTGCTATAAAGGTTTCACTGTATCAAGAAGGAAAGGTTAAAGGAATTTTTAACAATAGATATTTGTTGAATTGAATTACACATGAAAAGCATAACTCCTAATTCTTTAACTTCTTTGAACAGCAATTATTGAAAGAAGGAAATATTCAAGTCAATAATACTTATCCTATTTACTTTGGAGTCTTTGGAACCATAGTTCCGGCTTTTAACATATTTGTTAAGTAAGTGGGAGTGATAAATTTCTTAAAGTGCTCAGCTATTAACAGAGGAAAACCAATATACAGAGTGATATCTTATCACATAGCCAATTCCTTTCACTACTGTCTGAAGTTGGAACAAAGACAGGAGTGCTGAGTTTACATGAACAGAAAAAAAAAAAAAAAAGCTGGACAGAAGCAATTTCCTGCAGTATAAGACCTAATCCATAGCTTAATATGGGGATAATTGAAGTATGGCGAAAGTGACATTATCAAGATTAAATCCTGAAAAACAACCTGCTAAAAATCAGTTAACACCAGAGTAAAATCCCCTTGTCCTGTAGCAATAATATAAATAGTTCTGTATTTTTAAGAAAATGATTGTAGCCTTGTGTTTCTGACAATCGTGTTTTCTATTCTTCACTCACACACATCAAACATGGCCCTGTTTACAATCCTTACATAGCTATCAAGAATGTGTTTCTGTATTTGTTCTGAAAATTACCAGATTCACACATGTAATCTCCCTCCTTTTTAAATTTACTTGCAGATAAAATAAAAGATGGGGATAAGGGACAGAGAGATAAGGGTAAATAATTTTTCTCAGTGAAGCATCTGTGACTCAGACACCACTTTTAGGCTGAAGAAATGAAATATAGCCAACCCGGAGAAACTTGGTTGACCCAGTTGGTGGGACCTCACCCCCTCCACTTAAGAAGGTCATTGTCTTTTCCTAATATGACACTGTCTTAATTTGTCTTTGGTGTTTTCTACCCAACAGATATCCTTATCTTGATGCAGTGAATATCACAGTTACCTTTACAGCATTTTTTGATTTGGGGAATATTTTTGAGAGAGACCTTCCCCACTCCAAAGTCACAAAGATAGTCTACATGCTTTTCTTTTTCTTTTTGTTTGTCCATCTAGAGTATATGCTAGTACTTAGTGAGACTGAAGATTGATTTCCCTTTTTCTCCCTATAGTGTAGCAGTTTCCCCAACATCATCAACAAAAGTTTGTGCTTTCTCCACTGAGTTCTGGTGCCAACATTATAGGTATGTCCCCACATACATGTGCTTCTGTCTCAGGGTTTTCTCATTTGTTTCACTGGTCCACTGTTCTTTTCCTATATCTGTTCTAAATTTCACTGGATATTTTAGTATGCCTTCCTCTGTGGGCTGCTCCCATTTTTGACTCCTTACATGACAAATAGTTGCTGCACTTACAGGAATATCTAGAGAAGTGATGGAGAAACACTTGTCCTGGAATAAGTTGGTAGAAAAAAAAAAGTTAAGAAACAGGTAGAGTTTTGACTGAATGGAACATATTCTTGAAAGAAACAGAAGGGAAAAAAGAAAGTGAATGAGAAGAATAAAAGAAATAGTAACAGGTTTTGGAGGGGAAAGAATGAATAACCTAAAAATTATTTAGGAGGATATGTTTATTGCAGCACTATTTATAGTAGCTAAGATATGGCAACAACCTAAATGTCCCAGAATGATGAGTGGGTCAAAAAGTTGTGGTATATTTACATAATGTAATATTATTCAGCAATCAAAAAGACAAAATAATGTTATGTGTGGCAACATGGATGGAGCTGAGAGGAATTATGTTAGCTGAAATTAGTCAGAAGGAAAAGAGAAATATCAGATGTTTTCACCTGTAGGTGGAATATAGAAAAACTGAACAAAGGGGCAGGGAAAGGACAAACCTTGCAAACTGACCATAGATCTGAGACACACAGCAGGGGTGGGAAAGGAAGTGAGGTCAAAACAGGGGAGGGAAGAGTCCAGGGGATTATGGTGATGAGTTATGGGAGATGTGGTGGTGGGAGAATTACAGGGACTTCACCTGAGGGGAGAAATCAAATACTGTACAAAAATGAACAATACAAAAATGAACAATGATGTAAGAAAATCAGTAAGTGAATAAAATTATTTTGGAGGAAAAAATATACAAATTATCAGTGAAAAAATAGTTAAACTGAAGTGCATAATATAATAAAAACCTTAAGTTTAAAACAGGATTCTGGGGAAATACCAATTTTACTTTTTAGTCTCTCTAAATTCCCATATAAAAACAGGAAAAATAATCAAATTATAAACCAAAATCCCACAGACATTTACAACAAAACTAGATGTCAAAGCACCCATTGAATCCCAAAACATAGGTGAATGGTGACAAAGCACCAGTAGCTTCAAGAGCTCCTATAGTGGAGAAAGCAGAGAGAAGTAACCAGACCTAAAGGAAGGAGTAATTCGAAGCATTCAACAGGTATTACTGGGAGGTATGGCAGCACTAAAACAGGAAGGTTTTTGTCCAGTATAATGATAAATGAAGGCAAGGAGTACATAATAAAATCTGAAGGGGCTGAAATAGCCTGAACTGTGTGCTCTGTAAATTAAACAGCGAGGAGTGGAATTGAATCTGTACAGGCTAGGGAACCACTCCAGAAAGATGAATAAATGAATCAGCTTTACCCTCTTTCTTAAAGCAAACAAAAAATAGACAAAATACATGAAACAATGGTTTGCAAGCCATTGAATATTGGACCATGGATATGAATCCTTGTGATATGGGAAACAAAACCCACCTTCCTGCTCCAAAAGAATTTCTAGAATCATGGTGCAGTGAAGGGGATCCTCCCAGTCAGAAACCAGAAACACTTTGTAACGAAAAGACATTGCTGAGAATCCAGAATGATTGAGGTAAGCAAAGTGCTGGAGTAGAGCTTCACAGTTCACCCTTGAGAATTCAGCAGTGTTGGAAGAGAAGGGATCTCCTGAGCAGAGATAGGATGATATCAGTCTTTCGATGTTTTTTTTCAGTACTCTATATACAATTTCCTTAATATTTAAATTTAGTGACCATTACCTAAAGATTATTTAGTGATAATTCCACAGAACAAAGTTCACAGTGTTTTGTTTTTAACCTGCCATTATTTTTCAACTGCATGTAAAAGATGAAGGAAAGACTAAAACACTAGCCTAAAAAGAGTAATTCTGAGAGTGTAAAAATCAACACAAATTAAGGAGTACCAACTACTCACCATCTCTCTCTGATCACAATTTAAATTCCAAGGAAAGGGCATCCACTTATATAACTGAGTTTTAGGTCTGCCCTTAGCCAGCGTAGAGTAGGAGAGTACAAGAGAGATGATTCCCAGGCAGAGAACGCATGATCTTATAACTAGAAAGAGAAATGGATGCTTGCAGGCAAAAGACCAATGACATCCACAAATTAAGCACTGGGATTCTACCACATTAATGGTTCACTTGCAACAACATCATTTCAGACACTAGAATAAGCTACAAACTAATTAAGAGTTGGGAAAGGATAAGAGATGAAGAGGTTGCAGATGGAAGCAAGGCATCTGAGTATACGTTTTCATATAATTTTGACTATTGAAACATGAATGTCTTAATAACTTCAAATGCAAAGCAAGGAAGTGAACTTTTTTTTTTTTTGAAACTAGGTCTCACTATTTTTTCCTATTGTACTGCAGTTTCACATTGCCTGGGGTACCAGACTCAAGCAATCCCCAGCCTCAGCTTCCCAGGTAGCTGGTATTACAGGCGCACGCCACCACGCCCAGCTATTTTTGGGGGGACTAGGTTTCACTACGTGCCCTGGCAGGACTTGAACCGTGATCCCTGGCCACGGCTGCGGCTTCCTAGGCTGCTGACTACAGGCATGCACCACCACGACTAGCCCAGAAGTGAACATTTTTTAAACAGAAAACATACTGATCTGTACTTTGCCTTTTTCACATAATGTAACCTGAAACTCACTCCATATCAGTTCAAAGGAATCTCCCTTTTCTTAAAAAATCAAACAAAACAAAACCGCACACACTTTAAACACCTATTATTCCTTTGCAATCCCTCAATTTTTTTCTTTTTTGCCTATTTTGCTTAAAATGTAATGGAGGCAGTGAGGTACCCTCAATATATTCATTGAAAGAAATGCATGTATTTTTTTTCTATTAAACAAAATGCTCGATTTTGCTGTTTTTTATTAACTTGAATGGATGTTGTTTTGTCAAAGACCTTTTCATTATATGGAAATCTCTCCTTAGATCACCTGTCCTTAGATCTACTAAAATCGGAATTATATGAACAAATTTCCTAATATTGAATCATCTTTGTAAGAAACTATATCACCTTAAATTGTGATTGTTTGATATTTTATATAGGAGATTTACATCAGTATTCATATATTAGTTTGTGAGCTTTTTTTTTTTTTGGTGTGTGCATAATTTCTATCATTTGGGAATCAATGTTATTATATTTGCTTTAAAAGAACTGTAATTTTCCTTCATTTTCATAGAACAGTTTCTATGAAACCATCTGGGTCAGATGATCCTTTATAGGAGTAATCCTTTGATAACTTTCTCCATTCATTCTATGGGAATCTTTTCAGACTTTCCATATCTACTAGGATTTCAGTAAATTCTATGTTCCTTTACTAGGAAATTAATCATCCATTTATCAAAATTATTTATACCAAGTTATGCAAATCTTGTTTGAATATCCTGTTTCAGTGACTATTTTTCCCATTTATTTTTTGATATGTTTATTTGGTAAGTAAAAGGGTTGTCTATTTTTTCTAAGGAACACCATTTAGTAACACTATTCCTTATATCTAATTACTTTCTGCTTTTATCTTAAAATTTTCTGAAAAAGCATACTAAATATCAGAATTTATAGAATCCTATAAAAGCATCATAGGAAAATCTGTAACTTTTACTTTATGTAAATAATAATTAAGTGGATTACATATTTCAACTAAAAAAAAAAAGTTGAAGGCAATAAAGATAAAAGCTCCAAAGTCCTAGACCTTTTTCAAGTCAAATGCTGACAAGATGGAAGCCAACAATGGTATAGTATTCTCCTGGATTGGTTCCCTGATTTGGACTGCTAAGTGATGATGAGATCCCTGATGATGGATTCCATGACTCCTGACACTAATGTAGAGCAACAATCTCCTCAGGTAGTACAGGCATTTTAAACAGAGACAGGTACTTTTTTCACTGGAATATTTAAAAATAATACCAGCAGTCCATCATTAGCATACAGAGTACCATTTGTGCTCTATTCCTGCTAATACTGGCAATTAATACCAGTAATTCATCACTAACCTGAACTATCTAATACTAAACTGAAGTACGAAAAGTGACCCCCCAAATTATGACAGACATTCAAATTAAAGCTAAAACTAAAATATACAAAGTCAAAGAGTTCTATCAAACTCAGGAATTAAGTATGATTTTATGCTTACCATTGTATATTATTTATTTCCTGTAATTTTATCATCAATTTTAATTATATTTGACAGATATTAAGAGCTGATGAGAAAAAATTTATAATAAATGAAAGACGCATACATAATTACATACATAATTTTGTAAAACAAAATAAAACTATGCATATATTATACACCAAACTATTTACACTGGTGGTAATTCTTTGAAGGCAAAATTGTGTCTTACGCAACTTTATAGTGCCATCTTAGAAGAGTGCCTGGTACAAAGCAGGTATTCAGTGTTTGCTTAAAAAAAAGAAAACACATTATCTCTATCTTCAAGAAAAAGGTACACAAAGGTAAATATATGAATTTTTAATGTTTACATCTGAAATGTACAAAGGCCTAAAGAAAGACAAAGTCAATACCTAACTAAATGTTTCTTATGTAATTTCATTATTATAAATCTTAAGTGAAAAATATAATTCTATAAGTAGAATCTAAAAAATCACATATCAATATATAACACTAAGACAAGTAAACTGTCTTAGGCTACATCATTATCATCATCCACTGCAGTATAAATGGCTTGATTTCTCCTCTTGATCTTTTTTCTTTGTTCAGGCTCACGTTCATCACTTAACCTCTTTAATGGCACTTGGGTTAAGTCCTTTTCATCTCCCAACTCCACAGTCTCACTATGTTTCCCCTCTCTGTCAACTGGGGAACCCAATGTATCATCAGACGATACAATCATGGAACCTGGCAAGATTCTCACATCAGAAAAGCTTGCAGAAAAGTCAGAACCTTGACCAGAAGAAGGTTCTACAGATGGTGTATTCATGTCACTATGTGCACTTATAATACTATCTTCATCTTCCTCCTCTTCATCTAACATTATTTCATCTGGATTAATAGAAGACAGGGCAGATGTATCTGTGTTATATTCACTATGGTCTTCTCCAGAGTCATTACTCTCCACATCATTCTGCTCTTCATATTCACCACACAAATGTTCTTCTTTGGCCTTCTGAAGTCTGACATTAATGTCAGTGATGCCAAGTAAGCCACAAAATTCAGTAGTCTGAGGATTGATCCTGTGAATCAGCTGTATTTGTGTCTGTGGCTTGTTAGGGTCATAACAGGCAGCTGTCATACTAAAGTTACATGGAACTTTGAGGTCATGATTCAATTTTTCCAATACTTCATTCATAGCCTCTTCTGTGGCACTATAATCCCACCTTAAAAAAAAAGAAAAGTTTTTTATAATTTACCTGCCTCAGACAACAAATGATAAAATAACTATGAACTGCAAGTGCAAGAATTAAAACATAAATAAACTATATACCAACATTCCATTTCATAAAGTAATACTTAATTTTCCAAAAGACCATTTTGAAATGAAAATAATTTTTAGAAAAAGCTGTCCTTTTGGCCGGGCATGGTGGCGCATGTCTGTAGGTGGCACCCTAGCAAGCCACGGCCGGGGTCAGGGATTGCCGTTCGAGTCCTGCCGGGGGCACATAGTGAGACCTAGTGCCCAAAAAAACAGCTGGGCATGGTGGCACATGCCTATAATCCCAGTTACCTGGGAAGCTGAGGCTGGGGACTGCTTGAATTTGTGGTACCCCGGGCAATGTGAGTCTGTGGTTCCACAGGCAAAAATAGCAAGACCTAGTCTCAAAAAAAAAAAACAAAACCAAAATTGTCCTTCATTCACACTTTAAACAAGGATAAATGACTTTAAAGTGTGAACCAAATCTCCACCATATTATATGGTTGGGCATTTAATCACTTTACGCACTTTTGGGATGGTGCTCAACAGTCTACTTTGTTGTGTCCCTTTGATGGAAAACTTACAATTTTACATATCAGTCTAGTAAACTCTGAATTGTTCTTATATTCATTTATCCTTTTGATCAAGAAAAAAAGTAGAAGGGAAAAGGCAAGTCCCATAAAAGGCCAAACTTACTTTGTGTGCAAGCCATTATTCTCAGGCATATTCCATAGGCGTCCAGTCACATTAATAAGATCATTAGTGGCTCTGAGAATAGTGAGCCATTCAATATCATACTCCAAGTAGTCAGGAGCACTGGGGTTATGTTCTATTTCTATTACCTGCAAGAAGAAAGCAGTCATTTAAGAAGAGGCCAGGGATTGCTTGAGTCTGCGGATTCAAGACTACCTCAGGTAACAGAGTAAGACCTAGTCTCTAAAAATAGCCAGGCATGGTGGCATGCGCCTGTAATCCCAGCTACCTGGGAGGCTGATGCTAGGGGTCACTTGAGTCCATGGGTTCAGCACTACCCAGGGCAACATAGTGAGACCTTTTAATTGTACATTTAAAAAAAAAAAAAAAAAGAAAAAAGGAAATTTAATTTAGTAACCTAAAACATTAATGTAAGTTAAATATCCCCAAAGAATTCTCAGACTACACAGATTATAAAAGGAAAATTGGGGGAGGGGGGAGCATAAAAAAGGGAAAATTAATAATTATTTAAATTATTGGAAGACTTAAAACTATACTGAAAAGGTTTTTTAATTTTCTTTTTTACCTGAAGAAAGTCTCTATGTGGTAAACATTTGTCCAAGGCTAAAAATTTGGTTGCTTTGGCTGTCTGTCCTTTATCCTTGACCTAGAGAAAATGAGCCACAATTTAAGAAAGAATACAATTTTAGAGGGAGGGAGACAAGAAGGGTGGAACACAATAGACTATGGAGGTAGGCCCTGGGTGCTTTGGTGGTGGGAGTACTATGGCATCAGACAGTAAAGGGGAAGATGAGGTGAGAGGGGGAATTCTATATTTCCAAAATACAAACAATGTAAACTAATCTTACCTCAATACAAAAAGAAAATAAGTTGAAAATATAGCAAGAAACTCATACATTGAATAGGACAGATACACTCTTTATTGCACATACCCCTAAGTTGTATGTTACTTTTCCAAAACAACTTAGCTCTATATTCATTTGAACAACAATGAGTAAAACACTTAAACATTTGAAGGCACTCTGGGCTTCAACTTCCTTATAAAAGTCAAAACAAAAACTAACAATGATAATATTAAATCAAACCTTATAACCCATAATGCCTTTCTAGTACAAGGATTAAAGAGAAGAGCTTAAAAGTAAATTAGCAAAGCTAAAACTATACAACTTCAAGAAGAAATCACTGGAGAAAATCTTCATAACCTTGTGTCAGGCAAAGATTTCTTAGATACAACACCAAGAGTAGATGCAATATAGTCAAAGAATGAAATACTATTTCCACAATAAAAATGAATGAAATACTAATACTATAATGTGAATGAATCTCAAAAATAAGCAAAGGAAAGAAACCAGATGTCAAATACTATATATTTTATGATTCTATTTATATGAAAAGACATAACCATAGACACAAAACATATTAGAGCTATGTGGGAACAAGAATTTACCATAAGTAGGCACAAAGGATCTTCTAGGGATGATGGAAATGTCCTAAAACTAGATTATGTGGTATCTATAGAACTCTGGAGATTTACTAAAAATTACTAATTGTACATTTAAAGAGCTGCATTTTATGATATGAAAATTATAATCCAATAAAGCTGTTTTCAAAAAAAAAAAAAGAATTCGTAGGAAAAGACATGGGTTGGGGGAGATCACAAACATGAAGGTTATATATTGGGAACAATAAAAGTGTATCACACTGAAAACAATAGTATGTGGGAAAAAAGACAAAGGAGTAAACTACGGGAGTATCCTACTGAGGTCCAGGTATTAATTTAGTACTGTTGAGAGACAGACAGGTAGAAGGGACAGAGATCTTTAGGCAGACATTGGCAGAGGGCAGTTCTAAGGAAAGATGGTCTTTGGTGTTGGTGAAGGCACAGAGAACACTGGTAAAATTAGAGGAGTTGGAGGAGCTAAGCAAAAGGGATCAAACATATTATTAATACAGGGATAAAATTCTCTGAGGTAAACAACAGAAGAGGAAAATGGGGAAAAGGTAGCAAATCAGATACCCCAACAGAAATCCACCAGTACAGTGAATCCTATGAGACAAGAGAAACACAGGGATGAGAAAGGTAACTGATATAAACAGATGACTTGAACTTTGAAAGATCATCACTGTGGTAGTAGCTCAAAGGAAACTGAAAGGAGTGAAAAAGGTAAACCCAAAAGAGAAAGGGCCTGTAAGAATGCTTCCAAAGAGAACCTTCTACGCTGTCAGAAACCTGGTTAAGGTGCATCTCTACCATACAAAAGCGTTTGGTCAAATAAGTTTGGGAAGCACTGCATACCACATCCCACCGAAGAAAGTCTATGCTCAATAGCACATTAAAGAAGACTCAGAAATTCTGTACAAGCCTCAGGGGAAATCTCCAACTGTGCTAATTGAGCATTTTCTAAATGTTTTCCCTATGAAATGGAATATTTCATGCGAAAGTGAGAGTTCAATCAGAATCAAGGATGAACAGAAGAATTTAAAATTTCTGTAAAAGCATAGTTGTAAATCTGTATTTATGCTCTATTCTCCATCAGTCACCATTGTCCATGCAGTGGCAACAAGGGAAACTACTTAAGTCACCCTAGATTCTCTCCTCCCTGTCACCAAATCTTGATGATTCTGCCTCCAAAATCTCAACAGAACCTATTTCATCCTGTGTTCCCTCTTTGCCTTTATTAAATTTTGCCTGTCTTAGAACCTCAGTTTTTATTCACATGGCCTCCTCTGCCTCCATGCAAAACTACTGCCAAAAAAAATCTGATTTCACAACTCTCCAACTTTCCCTATCACATGCTGTATTAAAATCTAAATGCCAGAGTATGGCTCAGAAGGAAGTTTTGATGTTGTTCCACTTTCGTCTCTCCCTAAGTGTCTGCCATAGGACTAACAGCACTCCCCCAAAAGCACCATCTCAGACCTCTACCTCTGATCTAGGAGTCCTCTACCTAGAATACCCTACATCCACTCCTTCCAGGTACTTCAAAAATCAGCTCAGTCATCAATTTCCTTAGAAATAAAAGTCCTTCCCTCCAACTCTATGCACAGCCCTAACTCACCAATTTGGTTTGGGAGCTCTCCCAGAGTATCCTAGCACAAAATTATTTTGCAATTGCTTGTTTTGTCTCCTTTCCACCATTGGATACTGAGCTACTGACAAAAGGGAATTTAGCTTTTTCTCTAACTTTACAACTGTGTCAGTAGTGCCTTATCCATAGTCACTGTGTTTATTAAATAAAAGAATATTTTGTATTCTACCTGATGTTGCATAAAAGCTGCAAACTTGACATGAAGGTGTGCAGAAAACCAGTAAGTAGGCTTTAAATATTCTAAAAGCTCTGAGGCAGCAGGACTTCCTAATGTGTTATTTTCTACTTCTTGTCGGAAAAATGATTTAGTCTTGAGAAGTTGCTTCTTATTTCCATAATGATATATGCTTCTTGGCCAATCATGAGATAAGAATATGTCCATAGGCTGTTTCAGCTTTAACAAAAAAAGAAAACTCTTAAAAAAACAGATTAACAAAAGCAGTCCCCCCCTCCCTTGTCTCTACCATTAAACCATCATTTACCCATTCAGATCTCTAGATTCCTGTGAAATTCATTCTAAGAAGACTTATTTAAGGAAGTCAGAGAAATATTAAATTACTCATCTAGGCAAAGAAAAATAGTTTTATCTCTGCCTCACAAATCATCTTATTTTCAGTGTCATAACAAGTCAACAGAGACTGATGAGACTGCCAATGATATATGATCTGAACTACTGAGTTTCTAAAATATGTAATAACCCTGGTTCTTATCTCAGAGACATCAGATTTCATGAAACTTCTAATGTAATTGACACAACAAATCCAAAGATAGATTCCATTTTTTTCCTAATATATTTAAACAGTAGACACTGAAAAAATTCCCCTTTTATGACATAAATTATATTAGAGACCTTTAAGATGCTTGATG
This sequence comes from Uropsilus gracilis, assembly GCA_004024945.1. Lineage (NCBI taxonomy): Eukaryota > Metazoa > Chordata > Mammalia > Eulipotyphla > Talpidae > Uropsilus > Uropsilus gracilis. The sequence continues at coordinate 7,088 of PVHY01007681.1, read as the reverse complement.
TCTACCCCATACTTGACTCACCTCTAGCACCTTTAAGTAATCTGAAACAAATACTTGGAAATCTAAATTAAAATAACTTTAAAAAATACTCAAGATAATACTAAAATTGAATAACTGGTATGGGGAAATAAATGCAATGAAAATTTGAATAAGGGAGGTGATTTTAAAATAAAACACTCATTGGGAAGTGGCAGCTAAGCTGGATCTTTAAAGACTGGTAGAATTTAGACAAGGAAAGGGGGAAAAATGTTGAAGGTAGAGAATGATTATGAACAGCACATAAAAGAAATGCCCACAAGCAATCCTCTGCTCCACAGAGGGATATGGGAGGTTGTATGGGACGGTGGGAAGGGCTAGATCAGTGAGGCTATCTCTAACACTTAACTCAGGAAGTTCTATGCAGGTTCCTAATTGGAGTCGTGTGCCCTTAACCCTCAATATGACACCTAGTCATATCCACCTAACCACATTTGAGTGGAAATCATATGAAATATCAAGTGGCAAGCTACTTATTAACCCAGGATCAAGCACTTAATAGGTGTGTTCTCAAACAAAAGCCTAGCTTCACCTAATCTCCAATTAAGCTAGTCTTGATATCATCTTCTCAATGTTTCCATTATCTGCTGTCATCTTCACTATTATTTATTTTTTATTTAATATTGCTATTTAATCACAACTATTTAAAATATTTTAAATTTTCCTTCAAAAATCACCTATTCTAATATATACTCTTCATACTTATACTAAGTAATAATATATGAAATCAAGAATTAAATGTTTTATTTTATTATTACTTATTTAAATAAATTTATAACCATGAAAATAAAACAAATGTTCCTCTCTGATCCTCTTAAAGCAATTAAAGATACTAATGGTAGACTCTCTAACTTAAGCTCCCCTTGGAATTAGTATACCAAAATGATCAAAATGCATTTTGGTAAAGAGCTCTGTAAAAATTATTTCTACATAGCACATTGTCTGCTATAATGTACTTTTTACATACCTGTTTTAATTTGTAGACTTCAATATTTCTCACATGGTATATACTCCTTATTGTAGCTGGATTATAGGGGGGGCACTCAAAATGACCTTAAATAGAAGTAAATTAAATTATATCTAATTGCCTTAAAGAGCACAAATATGAATATGTACACATACTTCCCCAAAACTGATTATCATAAATACCTTTGATTCTTAAAAATGTTTATTTAGGCCGGGCATGGTGGCTCGTGCCTATAAGCTTCAGCCTATGAAGCGGCCGGGGCTAGGGCTCACAATTCGAGTCCCACCCTGGGGCCCATAGCAAGACCTAGTTCCAAAAAAAATGGCTGGGCGTGGTGGCGCGTGCCTGTAATCCCAGCTACCTGGGAAGCTGAGGCTGGGGATTGCTTGAGTCTGTGGTACCCTGGGCAACAAGAGCCTGTGGTTTCACAGACAAAAATAGCGAGACCTAGTCTCAAAAAAAAAAAAAAGTTTATTTAAAAACACACTGTAAACATGACATTATTTTCTAGTAATAGTGGTCACAAAGTATAAATCTAAGTATTTGGGAAGCTTATAATTTGTTAATTAAACTATATTTAATTTTGGAATCTACAGTTCATGTACGTAGTTTACAGTTACAAGGATACCTTCAGGAAAGTATAGAATAAAAAATATTCCTCCTAGAGACTGGATCGGTGGATGCCTAAGGCTGGGGTAGAAGCAGAAATTAACTGTGAACAGCTACAAACTTTGGGGGTAACAGAAATGGTGTCAGTTTTTAAGATGGTAAATAACTATAAAATCACTGAATTGACATAAAAAGGAGAGTGGGGCAGGGATCCTCCTATTCCTATGTCCCAGATATCACTACACATATTTAGATGCAAGCAATGTTAAGGTTTTAGTATTTTTTATCCCAGAATGACATCTATGCATACAAAACACATACTTCCTTATCCTTTTTTTTTACATGAATAGCAGTATATTTTATATTTCATACATATTTTGTGTCTTGTTTTATTCACCCAACTTATTTTGGAGTTCTTTCCACATTACTTATACTAATTATAGAGAACTGCCTCTCTTTCATTTTTTCCCTTCTTTTCTTTAATGGTGAAGACTGCATAACTGGTGGCAATATAAGCCAATAAATATTGAACTCCAAAGAACTAAGATTATCAGATGACTGGCCCACCAAACCAGCTGATTGTTGGGATGACAAATTAAAGTCAATCATGAAGCCTGGCACGGTGGCTTGTGCCTGTAAGCTTCAGCCTATGAAGCAGCTGGGGCTAGGGAACGCGGTTTGAGTCCCGGTCGGGGCAACACAGCAAGACCTAGTCCCAAAAAATAGCTGGGCATGGTGGCATGCGCCTGTAATCTCAGCTACCTGGGAAGCTGAGTTTGGGAACTGCTTCAGTCCGTGGTACCCCAGGCAACATGAGCCTGCGGTTCCATGGGCAAAAATAGCAAGACACCTAGTCTCAAAAAGAAAAAACAAACAAACAAAAAAAGTCAGTCGTGCTTCTTGGGAAATGAAATCATAGCCAGCTGTTTGTTATATGGCACATGCTGTTCCACCAATTGCTAAGAATCAAAGGGCCTATGTAGGAGGGAATCCGCCATGTCACCCTTTATTGCACTGCAATTCTATAGTCCTCAATTTTTGTCTCTCTGGAACTTTATATTCAAATTGACTGCATGACAGAGTGCAGTCCTCTGGGTATGGTCCTCTGGGTAATCTGATAAAGATCCAGCAGATTCCACAGCAACTTGGTTGGCTCAGTTACCGTCCACTAAATGCAACAACTTCTTTTTCTGAAAGTTTCATAGCATTACATTGTATAGTTATATCATGACATATCTAACTAGTTCCTACTAGATGAGGTTGAAAAGATAAATTTGTATATATCACTTTGTACTTGTAGAATACAAGTAGAAAAATTCTGGATATGAAATCCTAAAGCAGAGTGTTTTTATCACTTCAAGTACCACTATGCACAAAAAAGTGATTGGAATTTGCACTCACATCTGTCATGTGAGTTTATTTTATTTTTAGAGACTAGGTCTCGCTATGTTGCCCAGAGTAGACATGAACCCATGAACTCAAGTGATCTCTAGCCTCAACCTCCCATGTAGCTGGGATTACAGGCACCACTGCCCAGTGATGTGAGTCTATTTTTATACACCCATCTGAACAGTTTAGAATCATGGGGAGCAAGGTAGCATGAAACAGACTTATAATTGAATAGTTACATTAAGGATAGAAGTTTTAGGCCCAACACGGTGGTGCATGCCTGTAAGTGGCAGTCTAGGAAGCTGCGGCAGGCCCAGGGATTGCAGTTCCAGTTCCGCTCGGAGCAACGTAGCGAGACCTAGTTCCAAAAAACAGCTGGGCGTGGTGGTGTGCGCCTGTAATCCCAGCTACCTGAGATTGCTTGAGTCCACGGTACCCCAGGCAACGTGAACCTGTGGTTCCCATGGGCAAAAATAGCGAGACCTAGTCTCAAAAAAAAAAAAAAAAATGGACAGAAGTTTTAGCTACTAAGAAATTAATGAAATTTTGAAGTCAGTATGAACTGAGATTCTTTACAATCAATGTATAATTCATTCAGTTATAGTGGGATATATGTACAAGGGAATATGCATAGACAATGGAATACTACTCAAAACCGTAATAGATTAGAGCAACACATTTCAGCATAGATTTCAAAAACATTAAATAAAGTAATGAGTTACATTAGCATACAAAATGATACTTTTACATTAAGTTTAAAACTTGCTATGTAACATACTGTTTAAAGTTCTTAGATATATGGAATAATATAAAATAGCCAAGTGAATGATAAATGCCAAAGTCATCATATGACTATCTGATGAGGAAAGAAAGGGATATAGGCTGGGCATGGTGGCACATGCCTGTAGGCGGCAGCCTAGGAAGCCACAGCCATGGCCAGGGATTGCGGTTCGAGTTCCACCGTGAGGGGATGTAGCGAGACCTAGTCTGAAAAAAATAGCTGGGCATAGAGGCGCGTGCTTGTAATCCCAGCTACCTGAGAAGCTGAGGCTGGGGACTGCTTGAGTCTCTGGTACCCTGGGCAACGTGAGCCTGCAGTTCCACAGGAAAAAACAGCGAGACCTATTCTCCAAAAAAAAAAAAAAAAAAAAATAGAAAGGGATATAAAGAGAACAATGGGATTTAGAACAGATAAAGAAGGAATTGCAATTGAATCTGTGCTGTCTTGTTTCTTATAATCAAAACTAAAAATGGCAAAATACTAAGACTTGTAAAAACTGGACAGTGGATACACAGATAATATGGTGTGGTGTTCTCTAGATTTAACATCTAGAAATTATTTTATAACAAATTAATACAAAATAATTTATAGAAGGGAATCAATGAAAAAGTTAAACGTTTTCAATCAATCAACAATACCTTTTCGATAATCATGAGATTTAAAGATACCAGAGATCCCACCAATCCTTACACCTCGGTATTTTACTACACCAGCCAAACCTGGAAAATTACAATTAAACAAAATTACTACAGGCAAAAGTGATCTCTTTACTAACAGATTAAACAGTAAAGGCCTAGAATCCATGCAGTTCTAAAACTACAGGAAAATTAAGTATGATGATGTTACTCTTTTACATACTAATGTCAGTGATATATATATAAGGCAGACTAGGAAGGGAAAGCCTAGAAACACATCAATCTAGAGATTTAGCAGAAAGGAAGGAACAAATAAGATAGGTATGTTAAGAGAGAAACAGACATAAAATACAGCACTTAATGGAATATTGGAGGATGCAGGGAGGAAGAAAACATCCTATGATAGATTTATGTTGTTTCTGACTGATCATCTTCAGATAATTTCATCTTTTCACAATATTGCAAGATGACCAGGAGTGAAGTGGGGAAATTAAATTTATGTAGTTATTATTTTATCATTAGAAAGACCTATGAACAGCTCTGGGAAAAATATACATTAACAAAAATATCAAAGCAGAATCTTAATTGGATAATTTAAGATTAACCTGTAAACCTAAATGGTGATTTTAGGAAAAGCAGAGGGTAAAAGGTCATTTTAAACACAAGGAGTTTCAATTAGCTAAATCCATAATAGAGGAAATTCCACATGAAAAATTTTCCATTTCCTTTAACAAATAAATGACATGGGAAGTAGAAGGTAAGAGAAAAAAAGGACCCTTATTGTGTAATAGACTTTAGTCATGAAAATCAAATGAAATGTATGGACCTTATTTGGATCTGATTTGAACCAATCAATACCAAAATAGACATCTTTGCAAAAGAGAAATCCAAACAAAAACTAAGCAGTAGACTAGATTACTGTTACTTTAGGTATAATGGTGGCATTATAGTTGAGAAATTTTAAGCCTGTGTCACTTAAAAGTATGCACTGAAGTATTTACAAGTGAAATAAACTGATGGCTGGGATTTATTTTAAGCTACTCCAATCATATTCTCCAACAAAAAACTTACAGGACAGTGTGTTAAGAATGACAGAATAATAGTTGTTAAAATTGGTAAACAGGTATAGCAATTCAGTATACTATTCTCTACTTTTGTATACATCTTACAATTGCCATTACAAAAAGTTCAAGGGTTTTTAACTGAATAAAAAGTAAAAGTAAAGGACTGCAAAGTGTATGATAGTATTGTAGTTATTATTAACTATTTAACAATGAAGTAATGAAGTATGGGCATTTTCATGAATAACTACTTAACTTTTAATTACAGTTTTATGAGTAACTATTTAAATTGAAACAGTTCCCAAATACCATACATCTCATGATGCTGCATAAAAGGTATACAAACGCTATCAGGCTCTTCGATCCCATAAAACCAAGAAAATACCAGCAGACACTCACCTAAATAATAAATGTTTGGTGCCACCCAGCCACCATAGGGTAACTCTTGCAAATGATTTGAGGCTTCATGGTTTCCCCCTATGAAGATTGTGAGAACGGGGGCCTTTTTCTCTCCAGAGTAATACCTGAACATGAAAGTTGTCAGTTGGCATAGGAAAAACAAGGCATAGAGAAAAGTAATTAGGCATGCTTATACAATTAGCCATAGGAGAAAAGGGAAACTTTAACCGCCTGATACATTAAGTTAAAATCTTCTACGCGAATTGCCCTGCATCCAGCCTAGTACTTAAAGAAGAGAAGCTTCCTTGGATTTCAAGCCAGTGTACCTTCAGTGAGGTTAAGAACTTTGTCGAGTTCATTACTATAAACTCAGCTAGCAGAGCAGGACTAACACGCAGCAGACGTTCAACAAATAAAATCAAATCCAAGATCTTTAAACAAACTAACCCCAGAGTCTATTAAACACAAGTAGTCAGTTTTAAATCCAGTTTTTTCCCTGAGGCTGCGACCCTTCCGAAACAAATAAATGAATGGAAAAAAGAAATCATACTAGTAGAAGCAAGTCAGAAAGACAGAAGTCAAATGGTTTCACTAACATATGGGATATGGTGAAAAAAATTAACAAAAGCCATGAGGAAAAGACAAAACAAGCTAAGCACCAAACAAGAACACAACTATGGACAGGAGGGGAAAGGGGGGGAGGGGAGGGGAGGGTGGGGGAGGAGTAAATCCCTGGGATTGCAATGATGTGAAATTTATATATAAATAAATCATAAAAAAAAGTGACATTTACTAAGCGCGGTGCTAGAGAAAGCGTGAACAAAGACAGGAACTAGGAGGAAAGTGGGGTATTCGAACTCTGTACAGGTCCTCTCCCCAAAACTACGTAGTCACGGTGACACTGCCGGGTCCTAGGCCCGTGCGCGCCTCTCACCTGTAGAAGGTCTGCATGTGGCGGTACTTGGGCGGCACAGCCATGCAGCGCAAGTCGGCCTCGTTGCGCACCGCCTGGAAGTCACCGCAGCATAGCAGAAGGTCTATCGGCCCCGGGCCGCGCTGTTCCGCCAGTGCCAGCGTCTCGTAGATCTTGTCCAGCTCGCCGTGGCAGCAGCCAGCTACAGCAACTCTCATGCTGCCGGCCCGAGGGAGCGCTGCCTGCAAGCCCCCGGACGAAAGTCAGTTCAGGTCGAAGTGAATGAGAGTTCTGCTCC